>JANKOE010000206.1:83617274-83629788 GCA_026284465.1 Erythroxylum citrifolium | reverse complement strand
TACCCAATAACCATTATCTTGGGTGCTTTTCAAGGGACTCAATCTATACATTACATGGGACATAAAATAGTCTAACACAATAATTTATTCTCTTTTTTCAATTAATTTTAATTATCATTTGTGAAATTAATAAAAATAAAAGAATCAATAAACAAAGTGAATGAGAAGGTAGTTGTCCTCATTTTACTTAAATACAGTGGGTCAAAACCAAAGTTGCAAATACCGTACCGAATTTGGTACTGGATTGAGTTCTGATAAGATATTGTATCAGTATCGGATACCGTTTTGGGTAATTTTTTAAATTTATGAAATAGTTCCTAAAAATTTTAAAATTTGCAAAATAGTTCATTGGTATATTGTACAGTTGTAGTGTATACTTTACTAGTTTACTGTTTACATCAACACTGTTTTCAAAAATCATAATAATAAATAACAATCACAATTAATATAAAATAATAATAATTTATAAATATTTCACATATAATAATAACCACAATTAATATAAAAAAGACAATCATCATCGTACAAATATAAAATTAAGAATAATAAAAAGTATTTAAAATATTACAATAATACAAGTTCATCATTTTAATAAATAATAATTATGTCAAAAGTTTCAAAACATCCAATAAAAAGAACAATAAATATCCTTAAACAATTTACAAAAAGAGTTCATAACGAAGAAACAATCAAGTAGAGGTTAAACCTAAAACAAAAACATTAACAGTTACATTACATATATAGAATTTAATATAAACATCAAATACATGTAAAATTAAAAGAAGAGGAAAAATAAAAACCCGGAACGAAATTCAATCGTCAACGGGAGGATACCCGCTATAACTGCACTGATCCCAACAATCATTTGGTACAAAATTCTCATTATTAAGAGTAGCTTTATCATCATTATCATTCAAATTTAATGCACCAAATGACATATCAATGCTTCCCATTCAAGATTATGTTCCAAATCATTCACATCAAACAAATTCGGTTCTTCAAAAACTCAATCTGCCAAAAAATCAATATTATTAATAGAAATTGGACCAGTTGAATTGCTTGTGTTATTAAGACCCTTAGTAAACAATTAAATTTTATTATTAGAAAATTATAAAAAATTATATCGAAATTAATAATGATAATAATAAAAATAACATACTTTTTCTGAAGCTTTAAATTATAAGGAACAAAAACCAAGTCATTCAACCTCTTATACTCCAATCTATTCTTTTTTTTTAATGGATAAATTCAAATGTGCTCCAGTTTTCCTCACAACCTGTTGCACTCACATATTGACTTAAAATTCAAATTGCAAACTTTTTTAATTCTAAAGCACCACTTTTCCTCGTTTTGAAAAGGAAAAGAATGGTTCAATTTAGAATATAAAGTTTTCTTTATTCGTATACAAGCAAATACTTTATATATAAGGATAAATACTTTTATATTATATTCAATTTTTAGATTTCTTATATTTAATAATAAATATTGATATTTTATTATAATAAATATTTCTTTTTATATTATATTATATTTTTAATTTTTTGTTTCATGTTTATTATATATCAAATTAATAACAATTAAAATTTTAAAATTTGACCTTCTTATGGGTTTTATATTCGTTATGACGTTTAAAACATTCCCGTAACATTGATATTAAAGTAGAAAAGTGGGCTTTTTAATTTTTTAATTTTCATTTGAAATTAATAAAAGATTCGTACTTATTTAAGTTTTTGGTTTCTTTTTTTATTTTTATTTTCTTTCAGTTTCAAATTTTATTAAACTCACATAATTAATATATTATTTAATTTTAATATATTAATTACTACTAAAAATAATAAATAAATAAATTTATCAATTAATTATTTAAAATTATGAACAATTTAATTTTATTCAATAATTTATTTAATTTGAATTAAATTAAATTAAATTATTAATTATTAATTAATATAATTATATTAGAATAATTTTCTAAATATAATAAATAAATATTAATTTACAAGTACATATTTAAGTTATTTATTTTAATAAAATAAAATAAATTTTGTTAATAATTTATTAATAAATATTATATATAAGATTAAAAATTAATTAATTAAAAAATTTATCTTTAAGTTTTATTCTATACGTAGTTGTCGTCGAAATAAAAACATAATAATTTTTGTAACAAAATACATGCATTCAGTCATTGCAAAAATAAAAAATATATTTCTTTAATTTATTATTATGATTTTTAGCGATAGGGTTGATGTAAAATTATAAATTATATGGTACAATGTATTGAATGACTATTTTATAATTTTAAAAAGGTATTATTTTATAAATTTAAAAATTATCTAAAACGGTACTCGGCATTAACCGATATCAGTACAGTATTGTGCTGGAATCAAATCAATTACCGATATCAATATAGTATTCATAACAATGATTACAATGAAGATTTTCGTAAATATATGAGTGACTTAAAAATAAGATATAGAATTCAATAAAAATCTTATAATTATTATTTTAGAATAACTTTATTTATAAAGTAAAATTATTTTACGACTTCGTCTTTATTTAATTAGATAAACATATATAATATTAAAAAATGCCTTAGTTAAATATGTGACAAACGTACAAGTAATCAATTGAATGTAAAGCATAAATCGATAGTTTACAAGATATTGTTTTCCTTGAGGATTTGTTCCGAATAAGTTGGTTGGAAGAATGACACATGACAGCTGCGATTTCCCATTAAAAAAAGAATATGATCCAGATAGCTTATTTTATGTGCAGTTTAAGAGTTTGATGTGGAGTGGTTGGAAAGCATCATTTGACGGGTGAAGTGAAGTGAAGTGAAGTTTGTCTTGTGCTAAGCAAAGACCAAAGAGAGGTTGGGACTTGAGGAAGTGCATGCTTTGGAAATATAGTCCTTATGAGGATGCAGCATCTCAGGTCTGCAACCAATTATGACACTTATAATTTGGGGGTCGTATGTATGCGTACCATTGCAGATGATAAATCTCATGTTCGGTATGACCATGAAGTATAGAACTCTATCGTTTACTTTTCTTACTGAACTTCATTGGCCAGTATAACGTTTAAAATAACTTAAACTAATAATAGTTTGACTACAATATTGTCGTATGCAAGAGGATTTCAAAGCACACCTTTGGCCGGCCGGTGACGTACTTGCTTAAGCGATCTTGACTAATTTGTGGAATAATATAAGATAGTGATACAGCTCGCTTTTCGCTTGATCGTGGTCTTCTATTTTATTTTTTATTTTTTATTTTTTAGCAATTTTTTTTTTCTACTTTTTAGCAAAAGCCGATATTCGTTCCAAAGAAAGCCATGGCCGAAACAGCAGATCTCCAAGTTAAATTGGATTATGACAGACTGAAAGAAGTGAAGGCTTTTGATGACACAAAAACTGGAGTCCAGGGACTAGTAGATGCTGGTGCAGTAAATATCCCCAGAATCTTCATTCGACCGCCTGAGGAAATTGCTGAAGATCAAACGAAATACTGCAAACAGACAAAAATACAAGTTCCGAACATCGATTTGAGAGATACTCAGAGAGCTTGTAGGCGAAAGGAGGTTGTAGAAGAAGTGAAGCTTGCAGCAGAAAAGTGGGGCTTTTTCCAAGTGGTTAATCATGGTATTCCCCAAAGTGTTATTGACCAAATGGTTGATGGGGTACGATCGTTTAACCAACAGGATATTGAGGTCAAGAAGATGTTCTACACCCGGGATCCGAAGAGCAAAGTGGCATTCAACACCAACTATGACTTATACAACTCGAGATATGCGAACTGGAGGGACTCACTGACCTTTTCCCGGCTAGGATTAAACAATCTTGATCCTGAGGAATTTCCCGCCACATGCAGGTAGGTGTTGCTAAAACAGATACTGCTTCTTTATCCGATCACCATTCACGTTGACTCGGTTGAATCAAAGATAATATGCATATGGATTCTTATGTTTATTCCTCTGCCGCTGTTCCGTGTCTTATTGTACTTGTAATCTTTTCTAGGGAGGTGACAATAGATTACCTAAAGCACGTCAAGAACTTGGCAGACACTTTGTTTGAGATGTTGTCGGAGGCACTTGGCCTCTCAGCAGATCACTTGGGATCAATGGCCTGTACAGAAGAGTGCACTCTAGTTTGCCAATACTACCCAGCATGCCCTGAGCCAGACTTGACTTTAGGAGCCAGTAAACATTCAGATCCTGGACTCTTAACTTTTCTTGTTCAAAACCATCTCTCTGGTCTCCAGGTCCTCCATGAAGGTCAATGGGTTGATGTACTACCCATCCCAGGTTCCGTGGTAGTGAATGTTGGGGACCTTCTCCAGGTTTGTATTGGCTTCTCCATTTTACTGTCTTTCTTTATATATCGAGTTTTAAGGTTCCATTAAAATCTAAACTCTGCTGGTGGAGAAGATTTATCCAACCTTTGCCAATCTTTTTCCATTTTGCTTATTGAAAGCAACTTCCGATACTTAAAACTTCTAACACGCTCTTTTCTTTCTATCTTTTCGTTCTTCTTGTCAGATTCTCTCAAATGACATGTTTAAGAGCGTAGAACACAGAGTAGTTTCCAATCTTGTTGGGCCTAGAATATCAGTAGTGTGCTTCTTTAATGGATGCTTCTCCAAGCCATTGACCTATCGCCCAATTCAAGAATTAACATCGGAGCACAACCAACCTCGTTACAAAGATTTTACCTCGACTGAATATTTCACCAGATTCCGCTCAAGGCCACTTCATGATATAGCTAGTCTCGAGTACTACAAGATATGAACAATAGTGAATGATCTTCACAATCCAAAAGATCAGAAACTTCGATTCTCTTAATTGTTCTAGCAACCGTGTGTTTGCCGTACAACAAGTAGATGGGAGACAATGCGCTCTTAGGACAAGTTGCTGCAAGAAAACAGATCCTTGGTGTATGTAATCTCAATCATAGACATTCCCTCTCTTCAGATGATGAAAAGAGGTTACTGCTGTTGACAACCATATTCCATTAAGTCATAAATTTAAACTTTTTGAATGGTTTTCTATGGGACGCCTAATTTCACGTAAAAGCTTCTTAGTATTTGTGTATTTACCTTTACCGAATTTTTACATGTAATTATTGAAAGTGATTCACAAAAATGCAATGTTAGTTTAAAAAGGTCTTTTAAGTTGGAATGTTAAGGAGGCTTTGGTTTAGTTTTAACTAAAATTGCTAAATCAATTTCAACTCTTAGATGTTGTTAATATATATATATATATATATATATATATATATAATTTATTCTTATAAACAACAACAACAAAAACTTGTTTAATTGTTAATTTCATAACTATACTTTTATTATTGATAATTATTAAATATTAAATAAATTTAAATACAAATTAATTCTATCAATCATTTTATTTTAATCTCTTAATAATATTTGTTAATAAATAATAAATTAAAGTAAAATAAATTATCAAAAATTATAAATTTTATTTATAAACTAATATTTATTAGTTGGAATATATTTTAATTATTAAACTAATAATGGTTTGAAATATATTTATTTAAAGATACTTCAATTTTAAAATACAATTATTAGATAATTAGCAAATTTGAAACATTTTAATTTTAATTTTAATTTAATTCTAAAATATAAAATAATAAAAAATGTTATTCATAATTTTATTAATAATTAATTTAAATAATTATGCATTATATATTTAGTTAATGATAAATTAGAATAAAAACAGAAGATAAATAAATTATACGTATCATATAAAATAGATATGTAAATGAGATTTTCATATTAAATTTACTCATGCGATTGGTGAATCCAACTGCTGCTTGTCAAATCAGCCTTATTAGACTTCAAGGAACTGGTTGATTTGCGCTTTACTTTTTCTCGTAATTTTATCGAACTCGGAAAATTTAACTGACACTACATTTGTTGCCAGATCTCCATCGATTTCTGTTGTGATTTTTTCAAGTGTCAACGGCTTCCTTTACCTGTTCCAATGTTTTTAAATTTCTTTGCTTCTGGTTTTGTTTCATGTCCCTTTCAACTTTCGTCTCTCTTCTTGTTCATGCTTTCTTTGTTTATTAGCCTTCTTTCTACCGACTCAATTTTAATTTCTTCTCATTTACTCAAATTTTGTTGGTCTTCTATCACTTTCCCTTCTCTCTAAGCTTTCTGGGTTTTATCTCTTAAAGTCTGGTTTTTAAATTTAAAGGTCTCTGCTTTTTGAGGGTTTTGTTTGTCTTCCGTTCATCTGAAGATATGGGTATTGGCATTGACCCATCAAGTGGTTAGAATTCTGGCGGAAATTGGTGGAGGAAGGCCTGGAAATGAAGGATTTTCCTGGGACACCAGGGACTTTGACAGGGTTAGGTTTGAGGATTTTACAGTGTATTTTTGCAGCTTCTTCAATTACTGCCATGGCCACCACTAGTAGCTTCTTCGATTTCACTGCTTTCTGGTACTATCCGCTCTTGACCATCTTTTTAAGGCTACTATCTATTCACTGTGCTTGGTTTAAAATCTAAACAGTTCTAAGGTCTGAAACTAGTAAAGGAATCATTATTTTGTCGCAAAAATTCGACCTTGTTGGAAATTAGTTATCTTTTTATCGATGTCTGGACCTAATTAAGAGCACACCTAAGACAACCATAACTTCGTGAGTAGGAATTCAGAGACGAATTGCCGGTGACCTCCTACGCAGATTCTGATCTTTTTTGCTGTTGCTGACAAGGAGTACTTATCCTATTTAGGTCACCATGGGTAAAATGAGGCGTCTTTTATAGCAAAAAACTAATAACGCAATTCTATTTCAAACTTCTGATTGTAAAGTTTTATTTAAAGTTAGCATTAGACTAGTGAATAGTGGATACAAATGAGCATACTATGACATATAACTGGCTTCATGAAACATCAAAATGATTCCGAAATGGAACTCAAGGAACAGAGACGTGGAGGCCTTACCAATGGTTAACTCGTCACCTTTATATACATTTCTTTGCTAGTGTTCTTCTTGCTTTTTGCTTTCATCATAATCTTCCACATGAATGATTCAGATACCTGTGATCATTAGTAGCCATTTGGAGATTGCAAACTTCTTTCTTCTTTTTGACCATGGAAGAATTTCTTTTCTTGATAAGATAAATGGAAAGATTTGATTATGAAGGATAAGACAAAATGTGTAATATGAAATGTCGAAGATACTTAAGGAAACTAAATGTTGCGGGCACTTGTATCAGTTTCTGCGTTAGTATGAAAAGCATTCTCTTGCTGTACCTGTGCTTTGCACTCTAATTCTCTGGTGTTGCTGTCTCATCTTTTCCTGTCAATTATTGGTGCCAAAGTCTCTCAACACATTTATCTTTTAAGTATATTATGGAGATTGTTCAATCATAATCGTTCCTGGGCCTTTGTACAGTTGGTAGAGATCAACCATGACATTGGCTAGATTTGAGAAAGCAACAGAACATGTACTGATTCCCAAATCCTTATCTAGGTCCCTGTAAGGAAGGGAAAAACAAAGCAAAAGATTTCAGTGTCATTACTGGAGAATTATTTTGACATTAATTGTCTACTGATTCATTATTCTCTTGGCCCTGGTACAATAGAATGAGCTCTACCAAGTCAATTGGTCATAAAGTTTGAACTTTCCCTCAAATATCTTGTTTTCTGCAGCTATTTGATTGCTTCAATGGGTTTGCAAGTTGTCTGGAGCTTTGGACTGGCATTAGTAGACGCATATGCTTTGGTGAAGAAGGATGTCCTCAACCATAGTTTCTTGATCAGCCTCTTTGTTGTTGGAGACTGGGTTAGCACCACCAATTTGAACTAATATAGCATATGATTGTCCCCTTAAACTCCTTCTAGATTATCATTTAATGCGCCCATACTACATTTTTTTACAGGTGACAGCAATTTTGTCACTTGCAGCGGCTTCTGCCACTGCCGGAATCATAGTACTCCTTACTCGTGATCTGAAAGGTAGCGACTGTCTTGGTGATTGCCAACAATACCAAGTTTCAGTTGTATTGGCATTTTTGAGTTGGATTACCATTGCAACTTCTTCTTTAATAATGTTGTGGCTAGTTGCTGCTGGATAGACAAAGAATCATAGTTGTGGTATATGTTACTCTGCTCATTGTGTCTCAGAAATTTTGATCTTGTCCCATGAATCTCAGATAAACCTCCCAACTTCTGTCCTTGGATTGCAAAGCACCATAAATCTTTCATTGTACCTACAAGACTGAACAGAACCCTTTTCTCAACATATCATACTTTACTAAAGTTTGTTGAATTAATTAACACATGGAAAGGAACAAATATTGGTAGCTTGGTCCTCTTGCTAATGTTTTTAGTAAAATTATGTTGATCTTTACTTATCGTTAATAAGAACAGTGTGCAAACAAATAGGAAACACATACCTATTAGAACACTGCAGCTTTGAGGTAGTGGTCGAGGGTGAGATTGAGGTTAATGTTAAGGGATCACATCAGTTTGTTGGTCGACGCTTAAGTCTGCAAGATGTTTTCTTAAATCGTGACCTAGTGAGATGAGACAGAAATGTGATGCCTGCTCTCAGAGCGTTTCATATTGCATCTGCCCGCTTTGTGCTGCATTGGTTAAAAATAGGGACTTCAGACACTAGAGCACTCTGACGGTGTTTAAACTTAAAAATTTTTCAGACCAACTTTTTATAATTTTAATAACTTATTTTAATTTGGTAGTTCTATTAGTATTTTATTAATTTGGCTAGTAGATTTTTTTTAATAACATATTAGCGTCTACGTAGAAAATTAACTCCGGACTAAAACACTCAATTTATAATCTCTTTTGCATATTAGGTTAGGTATTTTAGTACACAGAGATAATTAGTTGATAATTAATTTTTCATGTAGATGTCTATATATCATGAAAAAAAAATTCTCTTAATAAAATCAGCAAAATACTAACATGATTAATGTTTTGAAATGAGTTGTTAAGGTTTTAATTAAAAATTTAACAATTGAAATGAAAAAATTCCAAGAGGTCGAACATTTATACAAAAATGAGTTGTATTATACCGGATTATTATATTAAGATATGTCATAAAAAATTTTGGTATGTATTCACAAACATAGAGATAAAGGTCAAAATAAAAAGGTTAAGAATTATAAATTAGGAAAACTTGGATAATTAACTTTTAAAAGTTATATTTAAATAATTTTATTTTATATTAATCTTAATAAACTACTTTATTAAATCAAAATTGCAATATTTTTAAATTTTAATCCAAAAAATTTAATTTTAATTTTTTTTGAAAAGTTGTCTGGAGTAGTACAATGTTGTACTATATTAATTTAAAAACTGATACAGTTTTCAGAATTTTATTCACGACCTCACCCGGAAATTCACCCAATGAGCCCTTTCAAATCCACAAAACAAAGGAAATATGTTGGAATATAAGAAGGAGTTTGTTCTACGTGGAAAGAATGTACGGTCTTGAGCATGCATATAAGTCTAGTGAGCTACTTCTCCTATCACTAATTGATTTTAAAATGGAATCTCATTTGGGCTCATTCTTACAGAATTTAATATAGTATTAGAGTAGGATGCTCTTGGGTTAGTTGTCACCATCTTGACACGATAGACTGGGTCATGTGTTAGGCCTTAAATTGACCCACACATAAGAGGGCGTGTTAGAATATAAGTGAGAGTTTGCCCCATATGGAAAGAATATATGGCTTGAGTATGCATATAAACCTAGTGAGCTACTTCTCCTATCACCAATTGATTTTTGGATGAAATCTCATTTGAGCTTGTATATGCTCAGTTTTTTTGGGCTTATTCTTACAGAATTTAACATAGTATCAGAGTAGGTTGCTCTTGGGTTAGTTGTCACCATTTTGACAAGATAGACTGTGTCACGTGTTGGGCCTTAAATTGACCCAAACGTAAGAGGGCATGTTAGAATATAAGTGAGAGTTTGTCCCATACGAAAAAAATATATGACTTGAGCATGCATATAAGTCTAATGAGTTACTTATCCTGTCACCAATTGATTTTAGAAGGAAATCTCATTTGGATTTGTATATATTCAACTTTTTAGGCTCATTCTTACAAAATTTAATATAGTATCAGAGTAGGTTGCTCTTGAGTTAGTTGTCACTATCTTGACACGATAGACTGTGTCACGTGTTGGGTCTTAAATTGGCTCACACGTAAGAGGGCGTGTTAGAATATAAGTGAGAGTTTGTCCCATATGGAAAGAATATATGGCTTGAGCATGCATACAAGCCTAGTGAGTTACTCCTCCTATCACCAATTAATTTTATGATGAAACCTCATTTGGACTTGTATATGATCAATTTATTTAGGCCTAATCTTACAAAATTTAACAAAATAAAAGAAAGCAAATCTTTGTTGAAAAGGTAAGCTAAGCTAAGCTTAATCGCAAAGGATCATAGCATCCCACTTTAAAATCAATGTACAATAACTGTGTGGTGATGAGCATGAAGGCCCACCTTCTTTTTTTAAACAAGCCAAATTACCTTCCTTTTTTAAACAAGCAAAATTGATAGAAAGTAAGCTACACTGATGAAACTTGAAACGATGCGACGGTGAGTCCAGACCTTTGCTTTAGTGAAAGCAGCGATATCTTTCTTGGAAAGTAATGAACCTGGCATCATGGCATGCCTTTTGACCCCGTAACTCACCTACACCTGAAAATTAGTAAACTCATGCGGTCATGCCTAATGCCTCACCAAGATTGCTTAAGTTGTTCCTGATTTTCCGCTCTTTTTTTTTTGTGTCCTCAACTTTGGATTTCTGGACGAACTGTCGCCACCAAATGACTGCTTTTCAGTCACTGTCTCCTTCACTAACTCTAGAAGTTCTCTTTGAATTATTTGTGAGCTACCTTGTCCCTGTCTTTTGGTCCACTAGATACTATTGCTGTTCGTGTCAATGGAAAGTAGTTAAGATTCCTGATTCAAGACGTCATGAAAATGGAGAACCAGTACTGCACTTTGTGCACAAGAGCAGTCAAGTTCGACGTGGAGGTGATTTTACAACAGACAAACTGCCATTACTACAGGTGAAGGGCCGTTTTGTACAACAGCAGGAGAATACTTGCAAAAATTCTGAATTATAAGCATTCCATATTGGTTTGGGTGGACCCGCACCGTTAGGTTTTGTCCCCTTTGGTGGCAGCGAGTTGAACTACAACCGTTTGCCTTTGTGGGTGTCTGGGCCTTGAACTCGAGACCTCAGGGTTTTGTTAGGTGCTTGACCCACGCCTCTCACCACTTGGACTATGACCTCAGGGTTTTGTTTGGTGCTTGACCCACGCCTCTCACCACTTGGGCTATAACCCAACAAAACCCTGAGGTCTCGAGTTCGAGCCCCAGACACCCACAGAGACAAACGGTTGTAGTTCAACTCGTTGCCACCAAAGGGGATAAAACCTAACGGTGCGGGCCACCCAAACCACATATTTATGGCTACCGTTATATTTTTAGACGAACGTGCTTTTGAGAAAGAAGATAAAAAATAGAAAACTACAGCCATCAAATGTGACATCACAAAACTTTGCCACGGGTAGCTATTTTGTACCTGCTATTTGATGACACGAGATCCACAGATGCATGGTTTTGCTTTTAGAAGTTTGCTTTATAATAATTCTAGCTATTTTGTACCTGCTATTTTACTACTAGGAAAATGTCAAATTGCGACGGATTATTACCGACAGTATGAAAACCGTTGCAATTACCGACCGCAAATATATTTCCGTCGGTGAAGTTGGTGGAGGATTATGATTTTGCGACGGTTCAAAATTTCGTTGCTGAAAACGCGTGGAGGTTATGTACCGACGCACATTTCGGTCGGTAAAGTAGTCGGAAAAAACGACCCTTCTCCTCTCCTCTCTCCCTCGTGCTGCTCTCTCCTCTCTCCCTTGTGCTGCTCTCTCCTCTCTGCCTCTCCCTTCCGCAGAAAGCAGATCCTCTGTCGCAAATAACTCTGTCCTACTCTGTCTTATTAGAAAATAACGTCGTTTTCTAACCAAAATGTTCATCCCATAGAGGAGACAAGCCTGTGGGTTCCACCTACAAGCGCTACTTTTTTGTAACCAAATGAGGTATTGTCAGCTTAGCTTCAGCCACTTTTTCAATATAATGCCTGAGGCTCGCGAGAATGGCTATTAAATGGCCATTTGCATTATATGGCCATTGGCCATTCTCGTATGGGCAATAGAAAATGGCCAGCAAATGGGTCATTTAATGGTCATTTGCTGAATTTTTTTAATATTTAAATTATTAGAAAATTTCTTATTTATTAATAATAAATTTTATAATAATAATATAAATTAATTTAATTATTATAATTTTTTATTATAATAAATTATTAATTATTTATTAATACTTAATTTAATAATAGAAATTAAATTAAATTTCATAATAATAAATTTCTTATTTATTAATGATAAGAAGAAAATAATTAATTATAATAAATTTCATAATAATAATAGAAATTATAAT
>JANKOE010000206.1:83568374-83583958 GCA_026284465.1 Erythroxylum citrifolium | reverse complement strand
TAAAATCAAGGGGGAAGTTAAATTCCTAGATTTTCATTCCATTGATATTTCTTATATTTTTATCTTGCTTTAATTCTCGTTTTTATTTCATTTTTCAAACCAAAATCAATCAATCTTTTCTTTAATTTTTATGTTATTAGCTTAAATTAGAAGTTTTTATGAGTATTACTTTTTAACTAATTTGGTCTCCGTGGGATCGATATTTTTACTACTTGACGATAAAAACGTGCACTTACGTTTACGACCAACATTTGGCTAACTGCTTACATATCCTGAGAAGTGATTTCCTTAACAAAATACATTTTTTGTCTAAAAAATTAACATGAAAAAAGAAAACTTATAAAATTATTAAAATAAATATTTAACAGATGCACATTACATTCAAAGTGAGATTACTATGAAAATGGTAAAGAGTAAATTGGAAGAAAAGTTTATGGGAATGAAAGGATAAAAGAAATAATTATTTTTTATGGTTTGCATTTTTTAATGTAAATATATATTTTAAAACTATTATAAAATTAATTTTTAATATTAAAATATTTATTAATTTTAAAAATAATATAAATTATTATATATTTGACTCTTATACATATATCATATAATTATTAATTATGCATAAAAATTACAAAATTTTAATAATTGAAAATTTTAATATTGTAAAATATTTTTGTTAAGATATTTTATTCTTTTTTTGGCATTATTTGTATTTTAATTTATTTGGGATATCTCTTGTAATAAGGAAGTTGATTTGGTATAGGATTCTGCTATATCTTTTGTTATAAGGAAATTGATTTAGTATAGGATTCATCTATCTTGAAATATGTAGAATTTTTGGAAGTTAAGATAGGGTGGAAAGAAGAAATCCTAAACGAGATAGAATCCTAAAGAAGGAAGAATTTGTTGGAGATAAACATATTTGTTGGAGATAAACATATATGAGATTTATCAGAGATTCATTGATTTTTCGGCAACTGCGTGTTTGCATACGTGAATGAGCAATTGCACAATCTATCTATCCATTCTTTGTTGTTGTTGTGAGTGGGGTTCTCAGTGATCAACTTAAAAGGTTCACAACGGATTTTTGGTAGATGACTCCCCAAGATTATGGTTTAATTCGGCTACACACATAGGGGAGTGTTCTATTACTCAAGTGTTCTTTTATTTCTTGTAATTTTTGATTTAGTCAGTTGACATATTATTTTCTTTATTTCATTCATTATTTCAAAATCTTCTGGCGAGGTTAACACGAGGAAACCATGCTATTGGATGTGAAATAACTTTTAAGGGGGTGAGTATGAATGGATAACATTAAGGAGTTAGTAGTGTTAGCTCTATAATAGACTTGTATAAGCCTATTGTATTTTGGTGAAAGTTCAATTAATTTAGGTGAGAGCCATCCAAACTTAGATTGTATATGTAGAATTGTGTTAACAAATTTCTAATGTTGATTTATTTGTTATACATTAAGTTTTTCTGCTTGTGATAAATTCTGAAAAATTTGTAGTAGTTGATCCAGTTACTTTTTGATAAGCAAGTATTATTTTCTGTTTGAAGCAACTGTGGCAAAACAGATATTTTGTAGAACTTTGACCTTGAGGTTTTTCAATGTTTAATAATTTTGAAATATAAAATGTATTTAAAAATAACAAACCATGTGAAAAGTCTAAATCCTCGACTCAAAACAAAAAGTGTATTGCAATTAACAATAAATAAAAAATAGTTAATACCTCAAAAAATGAGTAGTTAAGTGGGATACCAACAAAAGGCAGAAATTAAACACTTTGATATAAGGACATGCAAAACAATTGAATTGACACGTAAACTGAATAAAGAAAGAAAAGAATGTTAAAATTGTAATTTAACTATAATATTTTCATCAAAATATAGGTCGGACCGTAATATTTTGACGTGTTCAACTTTAAACCTAAAAATAAGAACCATTTAAAGACGTTAGCTTTTTATTAATTATATAATCACAATAGTAAAAATGTGACTTTCACGTACTTACATGGATATTAAAAGTAATAAATTTATGTTATGTCCGTACTAAGATGACATGGTAACTAATAAAAATATAACTTCATTAAGAGATCTGTTATTCTAAAATCTAAATTGAATGTTGAAGTTTAGTTTAAACACTATAAACTATTAGAATATGATTATATATATAGTGAAACTGTTATGACTAAAAATAATCTTTTTTGCCCACGCCAATATTCTTATATTTAATTTATCTAAACAATTCTTATATTAAAGTTGTATCTTAGTGATTTTTCTACAAGGCATATTTTCATCTTATTGCGCCATATGCATTAATTATTTATTAAAATATTGTAATAGCAGCAACTTGCTTAGCTTTAAAAATTAGATGAAATCTTCAAACAATCAGTGCGTGAATTTGCGCGTGCATGGCAGGGTTGGGTGTATTGACGTAGCCAGGTGAGACCCAGTGGTGCACTAGACCTCTCAAAATTTTTAAAAAATAAATATTATATATAAATATATATATATAGAAAGATGAAGTTATTTGGGAGTCAGTGGTATATTGGAACTCCCAAAATTTAAAAAAATTAAATATTTGAACTCCCTTGTCTTAAATTCCTAATTAGTTTATAGACAGGGGCCTCATCTTCTACCACACTTCTGTTGGGAGTTGTCAAGGATTTAATGTTGGTTGGAACTTTTTCTCAAACTATTACATAGGATATAACTTTTATAGCATGACAAGTGATGATGTTAAAGCTCGGGTAATATGAATATAAGCATCCTCTTTTAATAAAATAAAATTAGTTTCATATGGACTAAGGATACCTAAAGGGTTTAAGTCTAAGTTGACTTAAAATTAATGAATTTGTTCAAAAAAAATTAATGAATTAATTATAAAATTCAAATTTAGATTAGATATAAAAAAATTCAATTCAAAATTCGAATAATTTAGATTTTTTTGTATAATTTTCTTAAAAAAATTTCAACTCAAGTTTAATGAATAGGAATAAACTTTTTAAATATATTCAAAATCATAATAAGTTTGGGCTGAGACCTACCAAATTATTTTCAAACTCGGGCTCAAGTTTAAGGGAGTTAAGACCTGGCCCAATTTGCATTAAATATGCCCTTATTAAAAAAATGAGTCATAAAATCGGTATTTATTAATTTGTACTTACGGACTAATCAGTATTTAATATTTATAATCAAAATTTACCGGAGCCACATAATGTGCATAAGAATATAGAAGAATTAACACATCCAAAATAAAAGAGCAGACTTTAATATCACGAACACGAACTGTATTCCTTGAAACCTAGAAGGCATGGCATATCTTCTACTTACGAAGTAAGGTTAACATGCCAGAGAGCTCCAACTCTTGAAACATTTCTTATTCAGGTTGGAGTCTTCGGAGCTTAGAAAACAACATAAATCTCCACGAGGATTAACCCTCGAAGTGAACTCCAGTTGATGCCTGTTAATCTCATCAAATTGGTTGGTTGACCTTGAACTTAAACCAGAAGCAAAGACATGAACGCACAAAGAGTGCTAATTTATTTGGTGCAAAGCATGTGTGAAGAGGTTAATCAATTTCTCATGACTATTCGACACCTGACCAACGTTCACGAAGCCAATCCACACTCTCTTCCACGTATGCTTCCAAGTTGATCTGTTAAAGTTAATGTGTGATGACCTTCCTTAACCTTATAGACATGCTTAGCATCCCACAACAATGACGTTAAAGAACTGGTAATCACAAGTTAAAACCGAACAGAGATTGTAAAGCAGAAGAAAAGAGCAAAGCAAAGCCGACAAGAACCACCACAAAACGCGAATTTCTGCTCCCTTGTAAAGTAAGTGCAAGAACTTATTAGAATTCTCCAACTGTACTTTACCAACTTTGTTCATATTATTTTGTTTATTCTATTGTCATCAAATTCGCATGTTATCATTTGGGATGTCGTTCGGACAAAGATTTGATTGAACCCAACACATTATCTGTCTTTAAAGGTACTGGAAAAAGAAACTGTCGGAGGAGGTTTATGACTATTTCTGCGCACGTATTTCATCAGTTGCCACCAACCAAGACGGCAAGTCTGCTTCCATGGTCTATTTTGTTGAGTTTTAGGTGAGAACAAGGCACAATTTAGAGACTCAATTAAAAGGCTTGATTGTTGAAATCTAACAAATGGATTATCGCAAGAGAAGTCATCATCGATTGAGCAATTTGGAGAACCAATTGGTAAGAATTATTCCTACTGAAAGAAAAGAACAAAGCTATCTATCTGTTGTTAGATTATGCCACCCACTTCATCATCAACTTTGGGGAACCAAATACGAATAGTTTCACATGAAACCCCATACCAATTTACTAGTGACGCTCTGCCATTCGAAAAATAGACTATTGAACAATAAAATAAGATAAATTGCGTTAGTTCAATCTCATCAAATTGTATATGGGAATATAACGTAGGAGCCATAAGCTTAAAGATTCTTGGTTTTCATGAAATTTGCCTATAAATCAGCAGATCACACTGCATTTCATGTGGTTGATGGAACAAGTTAAAAAGAATAATGCAACTACCAGACAAGAATCAGCACTGTCTTTCGCTTTCTCACACGATTTTCAAAATCTCATTCCCTTATGGCAGAAAATAACTGGAGAATATTATTCAATTGGCTGATTTCAGATGAAGAAATCAAATTCTGGGGAATAAAGCTTCAATATTCAACATTCTACTGTTTAAAGTTTTACTTTGAAGGACATGGATAATTAGTGGTTCATATTCATATTATTAAAAGTTAATAATTATTGATGTCATGTTAATGTCAGTTATCCGTTACAAACCCCAACTAAAAAGAGAAACGATCACAATTAGAGAAGTTTCCTTCTTGAAATGGCATACTAACTTTTGCTGAATTAGAACTAATGGTGTGAAAAAAGAAACTCCATTGGTGGTTTGAGGATGAAATGCATAAGAATTTGAATAAACCGAAAGTGATAAACGCACAAATTCCTGAAGAAATCTTTTCCAAGAATACTAGAGAGGACTTCAACATAGTGGAGCAAAGTAGTATTCTAAAACATGACACGACTCTGAACTAATGGCCAGTAGATGGCCTACATCATTATTTCTAAAATCCTAGTTGCTGGATGCCGGAAATTGTGAGCCTACGAGCTAGTACCTAATTCCTGCTTTGATTTTTTAAGCAAGTTCTTCCCATTTAAGCATATTCCCTCATGGAATTCATGGACATGAATGTCAATATCAATTTACCGATTCTAGGAGCAGTCATGCTAGAGAATATTTCCCTTGATCTGTTAGACCACTAACCACTAGACAAGGAATTAGATCTATATCGCACACGATGCTATAACATGAACATGCAACAAGAATAAAGCCTTAACCATCCTTTTATCTCCTAAATTGAGTACTGTCCTTCTCCTTGCTCAGTTTTAGAAGAAAGAAAAGAGGGGAGCAAGAGCCATGAAGGAACGCTGCATGAGTAACGTCTACAGGAGGTACAAACCACACTTGGTTATGGTTCTATCACAGGTTGCCTACACATTTTTGTACTTCATCACTGAAGCTTCGTTCAACCATGGGATGAACCCTAATGTGTACGTAACATATCGACATATCGTGGCTGGTGTGGCAATGCTCCCTTTTGCCTACTTTCTTGAAAGGTACATGATACATCTCCATTTTAACAAAATCCTTTACATCTAGCAATATAGAAGAAAAGGTTGACCTTCATTTAAAAGTTGGCCAAGAGTGATTTCGAAATGGAACATTCACTAGCAGCAAACACTGTTCGAGTAACCTAGATTTTGCCTGCGGAGGCTGTTTTGTGTCATGGTTTGTGCACAGAGACTGATGTTTTCTGTGTCTACTGCAGAAAACAAAGACCCAAGCTCACAATGGCTCTTCTGTTAGAGATATTCATCCTTTCTCTCTTGGGGTAGGGGCATGTACAGAGTAAATATAACACAGTTTCGGGGGAAAACGTACTAATTTGAAGTGTGTTCAATGGTTACAGGGTGGGTTTAACTCTCAATATGTATTTTACAAGCTTGAACCTCACTTCTACAACGTTTATAGCATCAATGATTAACACTGTAGCTTCTTTGACATTTGTAATTGCCATTGTACTAAGGTGAGCTTCCTATATAATTCAAAGGGCAAAAACTGGCATATATTCATATACTTTCATTTTGTAATACAACTGTTAAGTGCAGGTTGGAGTCGGTTAATCTTGGAAGTACTCGTGGAATAGCTAAAGTTCTTGGAACTTTGGTTTCCTTGGCTGGCGTGATGACTATGACATTGTATAGGGGTCCTCAACTGAAAAATCCATATCATCCTCCGATCCACATTCAAGGAAATGCTCTAAAACACCATGAGAGCTGGTTAAAAGGTTCACTACTCACAGTTGCAAGCTGCATAACATGGTCGATGTGGTATATTATGCAGGTTGTACCAAACTAACACTTTTTTACTAGATTGTAGACATGCATGAATATGAAATCAAATGCCATTTAACATTTTGCTCACTATTATAAACAATCTTTGGTCCAAGAAATGAAATACGAGCAAAAATCATTCTTAATAACAGATGAAGCAGATAATATTGTCTCAAGTTGGTAAATTTATGCAGGCACTTACCCTGAAAAGGTACCCAGCTCAGTTGTCGCTGACAACGTGGATAAGCTTTGTTGGTGCTGCACAATCGGCTGTTTTCACAGTGATTGTAGAACATGAAAGAGCTGCTTGGACAATAGGATTTAATGTCGACTTTTGGTCCACTCTATATGGGGTAAGAAGGGTTAATCAACAATGACAATATGCTACATTCTTAACATTGACTTTGGTTGCGATGATGCATGACAGGGGGTGGTAATCTCGGGCATAGTAGTCTATGTTCAACTGTGGTGCACAGTAGAAAAAGGGCCAGTGTTCGTGACCATGTTCAATCCCCTTTCGACGGTATTAGTAGCAGTTTTGGCATACTCTGTTCTGGGTGAAAAACTTTATTTGGGCAGGTAATTCTATTTTATAGTGATTCAAACTAACACATACATGTCATAGTGCACCATCAAAAGTTTTAATTTCAGAGAAAAGGAACGTCAAAACTAGAACGTATTGAAAGCATGTGATTTTTACATTTCGATGTGCAGCATAGTAGGGGCTGTCGTCGTAATCATTGGCTTATATGTGCTGTTATGGGGCAAAGAGGTTGATCAAGCTGGCGGCAGTTTGCAAGAAAAGTCTTCTACTATAGATGAGCAGAAGGAGCCAACACATACAGTTGATTCAACTGAAAGTAAAGTATGACCAGGTAAATCACTGGTCAAAAAGCACCCCTACTGTACTTGATCATACAAACTCCAAGGATATCCAGGAAGACAGTGTCAAGGGGGTGACGTAACAGTTCTAGTGCATTCTATGTGTGTGTGCCACAGCCAGTTTTCTTTTTTATCTAGAAGCAGAGATGTCTCTGGTTATGATGCGATGGACATATGATCCAGAAACAAACCATTTCAAATGAGCAAATAATTATAACCTTAGTTTCCACCTCAAATCCTTTCAATATATGTTTGCCACGTTATCCTACATCTAAAATATGCGTGAAGTGCAAAATATCTGCCCAAAGCATCGACACCAAACCCTATCACCATAAAAAGCCAATTCTTTAAGCCAAAATCCCATATTTAGGAAACAACCCAAACGCATGCCTAACAAAGAATAACTGCCACAAAACTACCAGAAATAACTAAAAAGTCCCGAAGAAGCATAAAAGTACAGAGAATAGAGAATAAACACTTTTGATAAATGAAATAATTGTCATGTAATTACATCTTAGTAATCAGCACCAATGGTACTAGCCCACAATCTAATGTCAACATCATGCAAATTGAAAGTGCGGTTATATTTACATGTGACAAGACAAAATTTTGTTGAATGAATCCAACATAAAGCATCTTGAAATTAGCAGCACTAGAGCAAAACGAAAATTATGCAGCTGGAGGCCTTAGCTCGTGATCACGGGATGTGTCACAGGCAGCTGGAGGTAGATATTGCCACATTGGTATCAGACCATAGCTGGGGAAAACTGCCATCTTATTAGAAGCAGCCTGATAAGCAGCTGGATGAGCATGCACAAATCCAGAAGCTGGAACAGACGTTACTTTCAGTTGTTGTTCCATCCTTTCTTTATCTGCCTTGAGTGTTAATTTCTCTTCACGAAGTTCATTCTTTTCAGTCTGTTCCGGTGCACAAAGCCAAGAAGGCTATTACTCAAAAATTACCAGAGAAGTAGATCCAATTATCTGAATACTAAGCGGCATTAATCAGCCTAAACGTACAAGCACGTCTAAAGAACTAAACCACAATCAATAATATCGAAAATCAAGATGTACCAAATAGATCAAACAAATTGTGCAGATAAGTGGTAACAATGTTTTAGGCCAACAGTAGACAGTTACTATGATATATCCTACAAGTCATGCAAAACCAACTGACCTGTGTCACTACTGTCATTAATATTGTTGTAATTGTTACTAAATTTCTAACAGCCAAGGTCAACAACACTAATTGCAAAGTTTGAAATGATCTTTCCCATACTTCTACCATTAGTGTGAGATGATTATATGCCCATAATTTCAGTAACTAAGTTCTCCCGTCAGAGGCACAAAATTTACATTAAGTTAAGACATTCTATCACATCAATGTACTTAAAATGGTTACCTTCAGACATTTAATTTCTTCAAGTAGCTTTTCATTCAATTCTTTGAGTTCCAAAGCCTCAGCTTTAAGTTGGTTCAGGACTCTAATAGCATCATCAAGTATAGCTGGTTTGTCCTTCTGAGCAGATCTCCCAGGATCCAAAACAGTATTCAAATCCAGAAATCTGACATCATATCATAAGGCAAATCTGCCGTGTCAATTATGCACCGATTAACTGATCTTATCCGCACACACAACCACATAAGCATAGGAAGACAACTGAGAGTTATAATGGTAAACATTAACCCTATTCCAAAAGATTGAAGAGAAAGAACTATCTTATCATAAACAAACCGATGCATTAATTTTGTTTATACAGAATTCTAAAATCCAATTTAATGTAGCCTTTATATAACAAACAATCCAAGATAAAAATATATATGCCTGTCATTCAATCTCTCCCTCCGCAGTTTCTCACGGCAAGCTTTGGTCACAGGCCTACTAAATGAATCCGGACGTCCCCTGTAACAGAAGATCAAGTTAACTTTGTAACAATACCAATAAACAGAAACATATGACAGCCATGAAGGAAGAAAATATAGAGAGTAGCATTATCTTAATGTTTATCCAAAAGCCCCAAAAACTAAAGGATGCGTCATCAGGGAACTGTTGGTCTTCGTCACTACCAAACTATGCATTAACCAAATAAAGTTAACAACATTCTTTCTGATCCCAAGGAATTCTTTTCCTCCAAGTATACATTCCCACTGATGCTAATACGTAGGATAAGGAAGAAGGGAGAAGAAAGAAATGTATAGAATGAATTGATAGATGTTATGCTCTTAACAATAGTGTTTTCAAGAATTTATTCCAAAAAAGGAGATGCATAGAGAAGCAGAGTAACCTAATCTTTGGGGAATCACCCACTTTACGTCACTAGCATGCCAAAATTAACAAAAATATGAAATCAGGTCAATTGAAAAAGGAGATGGTATGTAATTTATCCAGTATTGAGTTTTTTGTGCGTCATATTAGAAACATTTTTGATAAACTAAACTCTGGGGTAGTGAGAAAATATTGCATCACCCTTTTTTTTCCTTAAAATTTTTTTGCAGCTATAAAAAGAAGTTTGGTTACCCAAGAGACGCTATCCCAAACAATCCATTAGAAGAAAACCAACTCTATCACTCCAAAACCACGCTGTAACTTACAAATCACAATGAACAGGAAAATAATCCTTCAGCAGGACATCATACAACTGCAAGTGAAAGGCCATGATCCATACACAAAATTCAAGAGCAGGACCAAAAAAAAAATTCCTGGTTCCGCCTTCAAATACAGACCACTTCAAATCATTACTTGAATCAGAAAACATTCGAGTAAAATAAGTACCTCTTTCGTCCACATTCCTTGTCTTGAGACAATTGGCTGCTGGATGAAATGCCAATTTGGGCACCATTACCACCACTGCATGAGTATAAAGATACACAAAATTACAATCGTTAAGACTAAACATTTTTCCCTAACTACTACTCAATTCAAACTTAAGTAATTTCAGATGCATCAAAATCTTTAAGCAGCCTAGTTCAATTTAAACAACCTCAGATCTCAATCTCATGTACCAACTAATCATCGAAAGAATTGAAGAAAAAAGAACTATTCTTTCACTGAACTACAATTAGAAACGGTGCATAAAAGCCCAAAAGTAACTTCCGAAACCCTATCATAACCAAACACGGAATCTCCAATAAATCATAACAAAATTGCAAACATATAAATCAATTTCCACCAAAAAAAAAAAAGATGTTAAAGAACCTGAGAAAAAGAAATGAAAGGGCAAAAACATCACCCGTTGGTATTGTCAATATCATCATGAGACCATAAGAAATCAGAAGAAGACGCGCTTTCGTTGATGAAGGTGTAATCCAGAAAGTCCCAGCAACTAGGTTCCTCTAACGAATCCATTAATTTCTCTCTTCGCAAACTATTCCTTCTTCTGAATCTGATTGCGTATCAATTGGTTCGAAAATT
This sequence comes from Erythroxylum citrifolium, assembly GCA_026284465.1. Classification (NCBI taxonomy): domain Eukaryota; kingdom Viridiplantae; phylum Streptophyta; class Magnoliopsida; order Malpighiales; family Erythroxylaceae; genus Erythroxylum; species Erythroxylum citrifolium. Next base: position 83,573,213 of record JANKOE010000206.1, on the reverse strand, counting down.
TTAGAAAAAACGAAATGGACAAGAAGTCCAATTAGGAGATTCTGTAAATAATTGGGAGGCAAAGTAAAGGTAGGGAGTATGAAAGATATGACTTTTCTGGTTGGAAGAGAGCAGCCATTGGGATTGGAACACGTGGAACAAACCAATGAGAATTACGTTTCGTGCTGCCGCGTCATTTTCTGATGCGCTCAATTAACCGGTCCCCGTCGACTGCGCCAACCCACTCAACTCCTCAAGACTCACTAAAGAGTCAAACGTTGGATTTTATGCTTCAAATTATTATATTAGAATATAGTAAAAAAAATTATAAATTAGTAAAATCGTATTTTTTTGTAAAAGGCTTTTATGTAAATTTATTTGTTAAAACTATAAATATCATAAGACTTTCTTTTTTATTATAATATGTTTCTTTTTAAATTTTAAATATAATTAAAGCTCGTTTTTATTTATTTATTATAACTAAAAATTCTTAATTATCGAATTATAATGAAGATTATGAAGGGATGTTACAAACTTTATATTTATTTATGTAAATATTTTATTTTTATTTATTATATTATATTATATTTAATTGATTAAACTGATAAAATACAATTAATATTTAGTTGATTAAGCATATATTTATTGAATTGTGAGCATAATATATAAGTTAATGGTTTATTAAATTGTCAAATAATTAATAATAATGTCATTGAAAAATTTTATAGATTATATTATTAATAAAAACTATATAAAATCCTACAACAAGCATACTCCTTAGCCAGTAAATAAAAGTCCTTCCACAACTGTTATCAAAACCCCACAAAAGGAAGTGGGGTAGATGGAAGTTTGTGATAAAACATGGCGTAAGTAATTTTATAGTTAAAAAGCCTTTGACTTGATTGTCTAGTTGTAATTTCCCCTTAAGTTCAGTTGATTCACTTTCCATTTTCAAAATTAGATTTATGTGATTGTGATAGGTAGTTCCGTAAATTTGGAATTGTGTGCGTTTACCTAAATATTAACAAACTTAATATATTCAATCGGATTAATCCTAAAAATTTTATTTTTAATTTTTCGTTTTCGTTTTTTAATTTTTTTGTTCGATTTATTTTAATAGCTCTTGCTGTTAAAAATGAATCAATTTATTAATTAATTAATCAATTTTTATAAATTAATAAGTTTCATAAACCAAAATAAAATTAATTTTTATTTAATAATATTTTTAATTAAAATTCAAATTATTCAATAGCTAAAAAAAATTCCTTTCAATCATATTTTAAATTCTTTAATTTTATTTAATCTTTAGTCAAATCTAATACCGATGGAATTTTTTAAACTTTAAACCCCATATCTTATAAATTTATATTCTGATCCAATTTTTAAAATATCAACTTAAACCTCATATCCGGAGGCTTTTGATAGCAATGTTTCTAAAACTGTTATAACTTTGAGAAAAAATTAAATTACTTTTTAAATTATAGAAAGGCTTAACAAAGAATAGATGACATAATCTTATGACTTAATATGAGAATAGTTGTAATTTTAAAGTAAAAAATTATATTTCGTAAATTATAAGAAAGCTTAACAAATAACTCATGATGTAATCTTATGACTTAATATAAGGATAGTTTTTAATTTTAAAGTAAAAGAATAGTTTTTGAACAAAGTAAATTATCTAGTTTTAAAATATACAACGTGAAAAAGTAAGATATAACAACTATCACTAATAATTAGAATAACCTTATGTTATTATGCATTTATATATATTGGCATGTTTTATATATTTTAAAATTTTAATTTGAATATATGAATTCCCCATCACTTATTTAATAGACCTTAAATTTGTCTTATAATATAATTTAAATATCATCTTTTATTTTATGTTATGGCAAATGCGATAAAAATTAAATATAAAATGTTTGAATTTAATGAAAAATTTCCTGAATTTTGTTATTCATAAGTTACCCCTAGGGTTTTCGGCTTGCCTCTCGTTTCTCTCTCTAAAAGAGTGCAAGTTTGGTCATGCCTTGATTGTGCATGTTTGAGAGTTTGTAGTTTCTTAACTAATAATACGTAAGGTTAGGGTTTCGTCTTGCCTCTTGTTTCTCTCTCTAAAAGAGTGCAAGTTTGGTCATGCCTTGATTGTGCATGTTTGAGAGCTTGTAGTTTCTTTTGATCTGTGGTTTTTGAGATCTGCTTTTAGTACTATGGAGTTAGATTTGCAGAGACTTAGTATTCGTGAGAAAGAAGAAGCTGAATTTGTGATAGATCCGGAAGATATTCAAAGGGGGCCAACCGCCACGTTTCAATTACCATCGGCCAGTCTGGTTTAGCAGACCCACCGAGAGCCATGAATCTTTTAGCTTGGAACTGTCATGGCTTAGGCAACCATCAGACAGTTCGTGCTCTCAAGGACCTTGTTAGGGTCAATAAGCCTTGTGTTCTTTTTCTTAGTGAAACTATTGCGTGTTCCAATAAGATTGAAGGAATAAAAAAGTTGTTGAATTATGATTTCTGTTTCTGTGTTGATCGTGTTGGTCGAAGCGGCGGACTGGCAATGTTTTGGACGACCGCTGTTTCTGCTACTATTATCGGTTCCTCTAATAACCATATAGATATGATTATTGATGATTCGTCTATCCCTAAATGGCGTCTTACTGGGTTCTACGGATATCCTGATTATGCTCGAAAACGAGCCAGTTGGGAACTTTTACGGTCTCTATCACGTACTCAGACTGCTCCTTGGGTTTGTTTTGGAGATTTTAATAATCTTTTGTCTAATAATGATAAACTGGGTGGAGGGGTTTATCCAAATTTTTTGATGGAAGGGTTTCGGCATTGCATCTTGGATTGTAACCTTGTAGAAATTCCTTTGCTTGGTTTTGGCTATACGTGGGAAAGAGGTAGAGGTGCAAACTCGCGTGTTTTGGAGAGACTGGATCGTGCTTTTGTTAACAAGGAGTGGATGGATATTTTTCCATTTCACAAGTTATACAATCTGGTGAGTGCCACATCTGATCATAATCCTATAAAGTTGGTGGCTGGTCGAAGGTTTCCAGTAAAGAGAATCAATCGGTTTAGATTTGAAAACAAATGGCTCACAGAGGATGGATTTTCTGATTTTGTTTCGAGGTTTTGGGAGGCCAACGATGGGTTGCATCTTTTAGCTCGTATCAAAGAGTGTGGCGTCGGGTTGTTACACTGGCAGCAGCATCTAGGTTCGAACTTTAAGGCACGTATCACGTCTATTAAGATGAAAATGGCGGTAGCCCGTCAAAATTTTCAGTATGGTTCTTTTCGATCTCTCAAAGCTGAGCTTAACAGTCTCCTTGCCCAAGAAGATATATATTGGAAGCAAAGGTCTAAGGTATTTTGGATGCAGTACGGAGAGGCTAACTCGAAATATTTCCATGCTCAAGCTTCTAAAAGAAAGAGGTTGAATCATATTCACTCACTAGTAGACGTTAATGGACAGCAGGTTGTGGACGAAGGGGGGATAGGAAATGTCATCCTTGATTATTTTCAGCAGCTCTTTTCAGCGTCAGGGGGTGGAAATTACAGTCATTTTGCTTCGGTTCGATCTGTAGTGAGTCAAGAGGATAATGATCATCTTCTAGCTCCTGTACGTTTTGAGGAGTTCCAGGCAGCGTTGTTCGACATGCATCCAGACAAGGCCCCAGGACCTGATGGTATGAACCCTGCATTTTTTCAGAAGTGTTGGGCTATTTTGGGGGCGGATATTTTTGAATCTTGCCGAATCTGGATGGATCAGTGTGCATTTCCGGATACTTTAAATGATACGGTAATTGTTCTGATTCCTAAAAAGGACAACCCCTCGTGCATGAAAGAATTTTGACCCATAGCACTATGCAACGTTATTTATAAAATTATTGCTAAGGTGATAGCGAATCGGTTACAACGTTTGCTACCGAAGATCATCTCTCCCATGCAGTCGGCTTTTGTCCCAGGCCGGCTTATTACTGATAACATCATGGTGGCTTTCGAGATCATACACTACATGAAGAATAAAGGAAAAGGAAAAAAGGGGGAGGCAGCCCTTAAAATAGATATCAGCAAGGCCTATGACCGTGTAGATTGGGATTACCTTCGGTTTATTCTGTTAAAGTTGGGTTTCGATACCAAATGGGTGGAGCTTATTATGGTGTGTGTCACTTCCGTGCGATATTCGGTGGCGTTCAACGGTTCCGAAATTGGACCTATTATTCCGAAGCGTGGTTTACGGCAAGGGGACCCTTTGTCGCCTTATCTTTTTATTCTCTGTGCTGAAGGTTTATCTGCTTTGCTAAGAGAAAGTGAGGCTCGAGGGGATTTACATGGTGTGACCATCTGTCCTGGTAGTCCTAGTGTTTCCCATCTTTTTTTCGCCGATGATAGTTTCTTATTTTTTCGTGCGAATGTCTCTGAAGCACAAACCATGAAACGGATTCTTGGCATATATGAAGAAGCTTCGGGGCAGGCTATCAATTTTCAGAAGTCAGGTATTATGTTTAGTTCAAACACAAAGCCTTCTGAAAGACGAGCAGTGGAAGATATCTTAGGAGTGAATACGCCGATTGATCACGGGAGGTATTTGGGTCTTCCCTCTCTCATTGGGAGGAAGAAGAAACAGGTTTTCGCTTTTATTAAGGATCGTCTTAGTAAGCGTATAAGGAGTTGGAAGAATAGATTGTTGTCCAAACCGGGGAAAGAGATTGTGATCAAGACGGTAGCGCAAGCCTTGCCGGCTTTCTGTATGAGTGTCTTCCTTTTACCCCAAGGCACGTGTGATGATATTCAGAAAATGATGAATGCCTACTGGTGGGGTTCGGGGACAGATGATCAGAAGAAAATTCATTG
>JANKOE010000206.1:83518471-83536674 GCA_026284465.1 Erythroxylum citrifolium | reverse complement strand
GTAATTGTTATTTTTTGAATTTGTATTGACTAAATTATTATATAAATCTAATAAGCTACAGACCATATATTTTAAATCATAAAAAATGTTTTAATTAAAATTTACAAAATTTAAAATACTTTTACTCTTATTCAATCATTTTTTAAAAGTTTTAAGTTAATTATAATTATGATTTCTCTTCTTACAATTCTACAATTTCTTAGATTAACAAATTATCGAAAGGATTTACTCCACTAATTAGGGCATCATATGTAACAATATCAACTTAGTTATCAATTTGATAAATTCACCAAGAAAAACATAATTTTGAATTAAACGAGTTTAAACTTTTTAGGAATTAGGCTTACCTTAATTTTTTTAATTTGACTCAATTCTAAACTCTTTTAAATTTTTACAAATCTTTTTTTAATTGATTAATTTTTCAGCTATAAAACAAAACGAAATCAAAACATAAAATCAAATGGCCAGCACTAATGAGGGACAAAAACGGAAGTTTAGAGTGACTCCGTATTTGCAGGTTTAAGTTCTCTACACCAATATGCTCATGATTTCTTATATACGATTATGTGAAAGCCAATCTCCCTTGAAAGTTGTTTGACTATCAGGGCAATTGTTGGGGGCCAGGCTAGCTATAGTTGCCTAATCTCACCGACAGGCAGTAGTTGAATCTCCAAAGCTTGTACATACGAGATAGGTTTATTCATCCTTCAAGATTTGTAGGGTCCCCAATTCCTGAACCTCACCCAGGACCAGTCTCTATCGCCGGCAGCCATGTACTAATCCTAGTTAAAACTGTACTTTCTTCTCTTTTGCTTTTCCAATTAATGTATGTCAATAAAATAAACTACACGAATATTTTATACAGGGATGATAATAGGCGACTCACTAACTTAGATTCAAAGGTTTTCAATGGACCTATCTATGAGCTAGGGCAGGCTAATTCAAAGCTCAATTATTGTAAATAAAATAATATCATTTTGTTTAAAAAAATTAGGCCTCAGATAAGCTTAGGATTGGGAAACTTAGAACTGGACTCAATTTTAAAAAAATATTTTATACTTTTAATTTTTTTAAAATTTATTTTAAAAAAATTAACAAGGGGCCGACCCATTGTCATTCCTAATTCTATATGCAAATATAATAATGAAAGCTTTCTAAACTACAATACGAGTTAATTTAAATGTAACATAAACCTCTAAATCATATAAATCAAGTGCTATAAAGAATTCTACGCCTCAGCTGGTGAAATTTTGGTGATATCACTTTTTTTTAAGGGAATTAAAAACCAAAATTACACGACAAGTCGGGAGGGACAGGTTCTTCATAAATCTTCTAAAAGAATCATATGGCACTTGTGGGTGGTGTGTCAAAATAAGTGACTCCAACATTAAAGTGACCTGCATAAGTAGCAAGCCAGTCGGCGCATTTCTTATTCTCTCGATAAATGTGTCGATGAACAACAGTTCAGTTCCTATTGAACAGCTTATTTATGCCTCTAATTAGAGAGTTGAGAGAGCTGACTCGATAATTCGAGGAAGACAGGACATTGATTATCGCTGTAAAATCTACCTCGAATTCGATCCGGCGGTACCCCAAATTTTATGCCAGGAACAATCCGGTATAAACTCCCCAAAATTTGGCGGTGAGAGGAGAGCACCAACTAACAGAGTACCAACCAAAGTTTTGTGGAATATCACTTTCGATAAACGAAAGACAAATAGTAAAGAAGCAAACCGGTGAGAACTGAACTATATATGAGAACGAGCCTGCTACCTCCAAAACATAGAGGGGAGTGCCCAATTGGGCTTGTAGAAACTTATCTCATTGGGCACATGTATTAAGTAACCCAAGATGCCTTATTGGACAATCTCAATTTCTCAAGCTCAAATGGCCTTTTCTTCTAAACCATCCTCTTCTGAAGTCCATGTCTCTAATCCGTTTGTATTGTGAACTTTGGTAATGTTACTACAACAGGCATATTGACGATCACAAGCCATTGCACCTACATAGAATGGCCTCATCAAGTGTTTTATATTTAATAGTTGTAATTACTTAGTTTATAAATATTAACAAATGGCCTCTAACATAGTTTATTAATATTAAAAAATGGTGTCTAAGTTAAAACTAATTGAAGTTGCGCTAGTAATTCAAATTACCAAAACTATATTAATGATTTTGTATCAAAATTCAATAAAATGAAATTAGAATATTGACTATAGTGGAAGAAAAGTAAAAGAAAGGGTTCAAATCCCATTTGTATAGAATCATTGTCTTTGAATACAATGGGCAAAACTCGATCGGGACGCGGAAGATGCTCCAATGCATGGTGTATGTGTTCCAGAACAGTTCTTATTCTCTTTTGTTAATTATGTTCCAACCTAAGATGCTTCTCTACCTTTGTAGAATCAGCCAGCCTATAGTTTTTGTACCGTCAGGTGGGTGACGGTCTTGTAGAGTCATTGAATTATCCTGATTCTTACACTATCAATTAATCAAATCAAAAGGTCACCATTATCATGGAACCCACTATATTATAGAAGAGATGAATAATATCAACTCGTTAAGAGTGTGAGAATTATGTTGATTAGCACCTATGAATCTGACCTCTAAGACGACGTACGTGCATAGCAAACGTTGGAACTCTCACGTCAGCAATGAGCATTCCCCGACAAATCATGAATCTTTTAAATTGATAGACTCTCAAAGAAATTTACTTCAACACTTGAATACGTTTTAAACGACTCAGACAAGAGATATTTTTATTATTGATTTTGTAATATGTGTTTTTTAAGGTTGATGCAAATTAAGTATTAATAATTAAGAACTAGAACCCCATTTCGTTGGATATATGTATGAATTAATTTAACGATTAGGTTAACAATCACATATGTAATCAAGAGTAGTTGGATTTGGGTCAACTACCAAAGAGTAGATGAATTTGGATTCATTCTCGCGCGCAGCAAAATAAAAACATGATTTTTTTTTGTTTTTCGAAAGTTAATTAATATCACTTAAATTCTTTAATATGATTAATCTGTAATATGATTAAAATATAAAATATAATAAAGCTTGAATCATAGTTTCTATCTTATTGTGAACTTGATTTTTTTCTTGTCATTTTTTCTCGATCCATTTCTAAAGCTAACTTATCTCAACTACCATATTTGGATACTTTTATGACTTCTTACAATATTCATAAAAAGAGTCGCGAGAACTTTATAACTATTGTAGAGAGGGCTAAGTAAGAAAGTGGCAGCTCTTTTGGTGTCTAAGTTTATTTATAATAGTTGTTGGATCTTTTAGTAATTAACTAAAGTAAAATTCTAATTTTAACTAAACTTTAGTTAGAATTATAATTAAATACCTATTGGACCTAAATAAGACCCAATATTTCATATTGGTCATTATCGATTAAATATCTTATATTTAATCTTAAAGTTTTTCAAACTTTACAATCAAGTTTAATTTGATTAAAATACCTTTTCTATCTTCAACTTATTCTTTAGTTTGTTTGGGTATGTTTATACTTTAGTTTATAAGATTAACTACTTTATAAGAAAAATATAATGTATGCTAGTCTTTTTAAATTTTATTAATATCCAATATAACAGTGACTTGAAATAATATAGAAATAATACATATAAATCCTATAATTATGAACTTATCATAATTTTATTTGCGATGTATATTTATCTTATAAATTTTATACAAACAAACATATTTATGTTATTCGAGTAAGAAAAAAATTATCTGAACCAATATCTAATCAGACTTTAGGTGCTCAATTCAACTTGTAAGTATTACTTTTGAATTAAAAAGTAAAAATAATTTTAATGTTATATTAAAATACAAGTAGTACAAGTATCTACATGTTTCAAGCAATATTATGAACCCTTAGACCTGATATAGTTTTAAACAAATATTTCATTTTATTCCTCTTATTTTGTTGATGTTTCAACAGTATCTTCTGGAAGTTCTATTAAGCAATTAAATAATTATTGCAAGATCATTCCACATATGTTAAGTAATAGAAATAATGCTTTAAAAGGTTTAGATTTTTGTTAAGATTCTAATATAAAATACTAAATTGTATTTTATTAATGGATATAAATTTTGATATTTAGATACGTGTCCGATTTTTCCCTGTATGAATAATCCCTCCCGGTCTCCAATAACCCCGTTAAATATCAGAAGTTTCCTACCTTGGATAAGTGGTTAGACACCAGTATTCGAATATATTATATATTCCACAAGTTGTACATTTGTTTTACAGTAGAAGAAAACGTGGATGTTATCTTCTAATTGTGTATTCCACCCTCTCCAGAAAAGCTAATCTAGGGAATTTAAGTCGACTTCCTAAAAACATTCTCGTGAGAAAGCTGTCGTTTAAAGTTAGCCAAGAAAAGACTTGAACTCTAGGAGGAGAAAAAGATTATCCCAATTCACGTCAACCCAAGGTAAAGTTGTGTTGATTTGATTGATTGGTTGCTCTACAGGTTCAACAAACTATCAAATTGGTTTCGTTCTCCAACTCCGAGGAGAGGAGCCTTCAAAACTGAATTGATCATCAGGAGATGTTACTGGATAAGTTATAATAGTCAATTACTTTGGCTCCTCTAAAAAGAAGGGTGTGAATTGGAGAAGATTTGTTTTATTAAGGAGCATGTGGTCCCTTATATCATTTCAGAAATGAGTGGAATCAACTTTTTATTTGGAAGAATAAAAATTGGGCAATTGCTTTTAAAGTGGGTTCTCGTCAATGCTAAATTTCTACCACCATTTGTTAAGAAATGAAATATTCTTCTTGATGGGATTTTCGATTTTGAGTTCACCAAAAGTTCCATCTTTACAGACTTTGCTCTAGAAAGCTTTGTATATTCCTTTTTTCCATCTTCACAAAGAAATCTCCTTTTAGTTATATCAAGTTTCCCTTTCGGCATTTTGAAGATAAATAAAAAATTTTCCTTTTTTCCAAATTAAAAAATGTCAATTTATGAGAGTCGTCGTCTTCTTAAGGAAATATGAATTATTTCATATTTGTTCTTATTCACTTGTTAGTGAAAGTTCAAAGTAGAATTCGGCTCAGCCTTCCCTGTCTTGGGCCTTTAACAATCCGCAGAAAAGTCCAATTTTCCTTTCTCTTTTTATCATTCAACGTGAAAATAAGAGACTCAACCGAAACCTGCCAATTTTAACTTGGTAACAACCACGTTGAAAACTACTAACCGTTTGGTTTGAGTACGAGGTTGACTATAAATATAAATATAATATTAAAAGAAGATGGAGAGATGTGTATGAAAAATAAAAAAATGATGTTTGGTTTGTAACTTAAGTTTTTATAATAATAATAATAATGTTGTTTGGTTTGTTGCATTAATGGAAATGAAAGATAATGCAATACCATTTTTACCCTCAATAAAAATGAAAATAATTTGCCCTTTATACGAAGGTTAAAAACTGTAAAAAGTGCTCCTGTTTCGTTGTTCTTGAAAGCCATTAAGAGTTTTACAAAACAAATAAACAAACACCAACGTAGAAAACGATTCGCTATGTGTTTTTCCTTTTTTTTTTAAGAGTTAAAACCATATATGAAAAATCAAATTAAATCACAAACACAATTATAAGGGAAAAAAAGAAACATATTGGTTTTATGATTCTCGTTCAATCTATAACCATATACACTTTCACATCATCAAACTATATAGCAGATTGGTTATTATCTTGATTAAATCATAAAACAAGAATATATAAGAAAAAAAAAAGCAAAAGCCCCATTTACAATAAGATGAAACCAGGATCTATCCAGTTTATTTAATATCAAATTAAAATGAGGGATTTCAGAAAATATACCTGGAGGCGCAGAACAAAAAGTTCATTCGTTAATGAGACGCGATAAGGCAGGATGAGAGATCGTAAGGAATTGAGAGGCGATAAGGAAATAAAGAGGATGGTAGGGCAAAGGCTGGGGATAAAAGATTAAAAAATAAACGTGATAAAAACTTAGATTGGAATAAAAACTCAATACCCACCCCCTTGGTGGGCTTAGTAGATTCCCAAATTTAATGGGATAAATCCATTATCTTGGAATTAAAAACCCCAAAACAAGCACTGCTTTTTACAATTATTTCATTCATTCGTTCATAATCTCTCAAACCAAACGCCCCTCAGTTTTAATTTGTACAGATGAACAAGGTATAAGCAATTATGATGTTGACCCTGTTTAGTAAATAGTAGATTGCATTAGCTGGTAGCTGATAATTGATTATATCAACTGATTTGACCAGCGAATAATATCAGCTGTTTATTAAAGATGTTTGGTAAAATTAACTATTTAGTATTAGCTGTTGATGTGTAAAATGACTATAAAGACATGATTTAAAGAAAAATTATAAGGCATAAATATTATATTTCTTAATATTTTGTTAAATATTTTTATAAGAATTTAAATTTACATATTTAATTTTACAAAAATTAAGTTTATAACTTTAATAATAATAACAATAACAACAACAACAACAATAACAATAATTCAACGTTAAATTTTCTATTAATATTTTTCATATAATATGTATGAATTTTATTATTTGATAAATTAAAAATATCTATAATTATAGCATGACACAAATACGATATATAGTAGTTATATACTAAAAGTATTAATTTGATGTGACTCTTTATGTTCAAAAACTTAATATCATGGTATTTTTAAATATAAAATAAAATTATAAAATTAAATAAAGAATAAAAAATTTAATTAACCCCTTTATTATATTCTTTTAAATTTCTCGACATAATTATATGATTAAAAAAAAGTCAACTTTGAAAATACACAGAGCAAAAGTAGAGAGTAAAGTGGATTGAGTAACATTAAGCAAGCAGCTAACTCCAAAAGCTTTCTTATGAAGATTTTAGAAATCAACTTATTGAGGTTAAATAAGCTAACCAATAAACAATTAATTAAATATATCAATAGCTTTTTAAGATGGTCATAAAGCTAATTTTTAGTCAATAAATTAAAAAACAATTAATAAGCTGTTTGCCAAATATCTCCTTGTCAACAAAATTCAAATTTTATTCTAATTTCTAAACCATTAAAAGCAAAAGTAAACAGAAAAGAAAAACAGACATATGGAAACTGCTTTGACTCCAATTTATTAGGTATTAAGTGTCATGTTTTTTAGGGTTCCAACCTCATCAATTCTTCCCTTTCTTCGCAAGTAAAGGAAACGGTCTTTCCTTCTTATATATTTGTCTTGCTTTCCATCATTATAGGTTAAATATGCAATGACGTCTCAATGGCATTAAAGTACTTTCATCCTTTCCTTTTCTAACTTAATTAAGTCAATTTTTACTCCGAATCACAAAGAAATATTAACTATGTAATAATTTTTTATAATCAGGATGTGACTGGGAATTAGAAGGAATTGAAAAACCAAGCTTTTGAACTTCAAGATTCGAGTGCAACTTCAATGTTAGTAGATCACATGCTTCTTTCATCACTTAAATAGTTAATTATTACGATTGGTGACGTAAGTAGATTATGCCCATAGCCATAGGTTACTTTCGCTCTACAGTAACCATACTAAATAATTTAAAAGGAAAGTGACAGTATTTTGAAAAGGATACCAACCAGGGACCTCAAAGCCACCACCTTGACCATCCAGGTGCATTGGATCAAATTAAAGTTCTACGGTCTATAGAGGGACGGAAGTGTTGGAATTTTTCTTCTAGGCACGTGGGAATTTTTCTCATCCAAGTGTTTGTCCACGTGGAAATGCTGTGACCTTCATATCATGCCAAACTCGGGTCTTCCAAATTCCAGCTCCTATAAATGCTTCCACGTCACACGCCACAGCCATGCAACACCCAGGCCGAAATGGATGAATCTAATAAGGGCGGAGAGGTTAAGTACCGCGGCGTCAGGAAGCGGCCATGGGGGAAATTTGCTGCGGAGATACGTGATTCCGCCAGGCAAGGTGCTCGGGTGTGGCTTGGCACCTTTAACACGGCGGAGGAGGCTGCCAGAGCTTATGACCGTGCAGCTTATGCAATGCGAGGGCACTTGGCTATCCTCAACTTTCCTCATGAATATCCGATGGGTAGTCTTGCTGCTTCCAGTAGTTCAGCTTCTAATTACTCTTCCGCCTCTGTGGGTTCATCTTCATCTTCCTCCTCAATGCAAAGAGAAGTTTTTGAGTTTGAGTGCTTGGATGATAAGTTGCTAGAGGAGCTGCTTGAGCAGGAAGAACAAAGGAGCAAGAAAAAGTGATCGAGTTGCCTTGATTTGACTGGTCGTCACTCCAGATTATGGTACACAAGTTTTTATAGAAATTGCCAAGGATTATAGATATTGATATATATCCAGAACCCATTCAATTGGCATAAGCTTTTATTCTGTGACGGATTTTGCAATCACGCGAAAAGGGGTTTGAATTCGCTAGAGGAAACCAGATATATCTTCCAGGAAAACTTGAATTGCTTTCGGTGTGCTCATCTTGTGTATCTATGTGTAAACGTATAAGTGATGGTCTCAATTTAAAAGTTACCTGAAATTTTAGGGTATTTGCATCCACTTCACTCAAGAAGATGCATTATAATTTATACCTAAAAATTCTCAGAGCTTTTGCTTTTAGTTGGGTCTCTTGGTTTAATTTCTATAAACCCTAAGTTGTGAAGAATCTTATAGTTCAACTAATTTAAATTACATCTACGGTGAAGGATGAGCAAAATATACACTATATATCTCAAGAGTTGCAAAGTATCTCTCACGTCTTCCCTGTAAAATAATAACATAAATTTGTCTGCTCGTAGAGTTTTGTAAAGAGTTTCAGCTTTCAACTCAAATTAAGAAGCTAAATTTGGGTCTTCTTGCCACAACTCAGTAAATCTTCACATCATCTTGAATTTCCCCTTAATGCCAACTTCAAATTTAAGCTCTACCTTCATCAAAATGCTCTTTAGAGCGAACATAAGATTCAACAAACCCAGTTTGCATTCAAACAAAGCTTGAGCTTCCTAAAAAGAAACTTTCTCATCATATAAGTTGAATTGTTTTTTTTTTTCTGTGAGTCAGTAAATTTTATCCAAATAGAAAATGTTATGTACACTACTAGAGATTTTCTGAAGGAAATCTCCTATCAACTAAAAGACATAAGGTAGTGTAAAATATTAATAAACCTAGAACAAGATAAAAAGCACTACCACTAACACTCCTCCCCTATTTCTTACCATGATACCTTAAAAAGGTTGCCCTTCTCCACGGTAGCCTAAAACCAGTCATAAGCATTCCAATAACACAACATTTCGACACTCAGATGCACAAACCAAGTAACAAATCGCAAACTAGATTTGGTAAAGAAGATTGAATGTTCAATATACAACTGTCAAGGTTGCCTTCATCGTAACTGCCATTCCCGAAGAGGCTCCTATAGGAAATGATTCTCTTAGCAAAACCATTTCCTATCAAAGCTCCATCAAACTTTGTTTGAGAAAATAAGGTATTTCAAAAAAATGGTATTAGAACTCTATGTGCTTCATCTTTATAAGAAAAATGTATGATATTAACTAAAAATTTTTTGTTTAATTAAACTATCAAAATACATAAACTCACCTCTTGATCCAAGCTGAACCCACAACGCAAAATGCCTATTGCATTTTATCAGTGACCTTTTATTAAGATCAATGAATATCTACATAAATTATCGCCACCATCAAACTGTATGAAGAGTCACTAATCCTAATTATATCATTAGGGTTGATGGATGATATAGGAACTTAATCTTTTAATTACACGGCAGTATTGTCATGGACATTAATCATTCCTTACATTCACAATTTAGAAAAATGAAACAACCTAATATCTTTAATGATACAATTAGAAACTGAAACCCTATTATTTTTTGCTATGAACTTGTTGGCTCTGAAAGACCTAGCTAAGATTTCAAGTTCCATTATTAGCTTTGGGTCATCAAAACTATATCACCTTCGTTATTTTTTATTTTAGGATTTTCTGTCATTTTAACTCAAACATTTAATGTCCTAATTAAGACTTAAATACTAAGATTTTAATGTCATTCTTTAACAATGATAAAAAAACTAATTGGATAGTTCAATCCTAAAAATTTTGACTATTTAACTTATCAGTTCAGTTTACTTTAATTAACTGACCAGTTTTTATAAACTAATCGACGAATTAGTTTTTGTTTGACATTCTCCTTCAATTAAATTTTAATCTTTTCAATAAACAAAATAATATATTTTTAATCATATTTTAAGTTTTTCAATTTTGTTCAATTTTTATTATATATCAATACCGATTAAACTTTTAAACTTTTTATCTTGTTGGGTTTAATTTTAGACCCGATTTTTAAAACATTAATGATCCAACTACAAACACAAAATAATCCATTCTCAAACTTGAAATTACCGTTTTAAAAGGAGATAATTGTTTTAATTACTTACAGGCGAAGGTGTGATAATTTATTATCGAGTTTCAGAACTTTCTTATGTACGTACAAATTCATAAAATCCCCTTAGTAATCGTTTTTATTACTAATATAATAATAATCAAGCAATTGTAATGATATTTTGATATTATAATATTATTTATAACAACTTAAAACAATATTAACATCATAACCACATTGCGAATTCTACAATAACTATATCGTAAAATAACCAAAGAATGCATGATCCATAACCAGTAATTAAGATAATATAAATAGAATTTTGTATTCAAAATCATTGAAACCAGAAATGCAGTCCCTATTGCAACGATTTGCAATAGAAAGTATTTATATAAAAAAAACGATTTTCAATAGAAAGTGAAATTTTTTTATTTGATTATGTGAAATTTTATCGATATTATTTAGATAAGTTTTAAATTTTAAATTTTAAATATGAATAAAAAATTAAATAAATCATACTTTTTATCTTATTTATACAAAAATAAATTATTCAATGAAGTGTATTATAACTTTTTTTTTTGAAATGAGGCAGTCAAGCTATATTAGAAATGTCAAACTGCAAAGCGTCAGACAAAAAAGATGGTGGGCATATCCCCCATCCTAAATCAGGCATAGAACCAGCAGCATGAGCAATACAATGAGCCGCGTGGTTCGCTGATCTGCGAATAAACCAAATAGTCATTGAAGGCAACAAAGGCAAAAGATGTTTGCAATCTTGCACAATCGCACCAAAATAAGATAAATCAAAAGTAGTAGACTGTAAAGCATTAATAAGAAGTAAAGAATCAGACTCCACAAAATCACACTTTGCCTGAGTGCGTTTCAGCCAACTAAGATTAGTGATAGTTTAAAGCTTATTAAATCTAAGGTAACTTATATAAGGTTAATCCATTTATTGAAGGAGTATGACATGATTGATGTACATATAATATAGGACTAATGTCAATATAGTTTTATTAAAAATTTTATAATTAGATGGGCCCATGTAATAAACTATAAATGAGAATGAGCATAAGGAGCATCTGACTATTTATAGTAAAGAACATAAAGATCAAATAGGCATATAGATTGGTTGGATTATATGGAAGACATAAACTGGAGTATAGAGAGTAGATTTTCTTTTGAATAAGATGAAATCCTAAGGAACAATCTAATTGTTGCTTGTGATGAAATAAATGTAGATGAACATGAAACTTGTGATGAGAGGGATAGAGAATCTTCATATAAAAATGACATGGTTGGTGAAGGGGTAGAAATTGCTAAGGATGATGATTATATGGCTGTGAAAGTATATAAGTTGTTGAAGACGATGATGATAATATTGTTGGTAAGGGGGTAAAACTTATTGAAGATGATGATAAGTTAAATGTTTATGTAGTTGAAGGACATTAACCTATATTAATAAATTTGCATGATTATGACAATTTTCTAGACATAAATTAGTATAACTCTGAGGATGAATAAGGTGTAACTTTAAGAAGATCAAATATAACAGTCAGACATGAACTCTAAACTGGATGATGAGGAAGTAATAATAAATTAAATAGTAGCTATATACTTTAATGTTAGATTTAAAAGATGAACCTAAAAGATTAAAGTATTGGGTGCACTGAAGGTTGTCAATGGGAACTATATACTTTTTATATTAACAATGATAAATGCTTTAATGTTAAGATCTACAAGCTATATCATTATTACTTCATAGCCATCAAGTATATAATACCTTCCTAAAAAATTTAAGCAAAAGATACTTAATAAACCAATCATTCAAAATGGTTGAGAAGTGTACGGAGCAATTTAATATGTTAATGAACTCTTACATTTATCAGGTAGCTAAATGGTTACATCAATGAGGTGAAGGTGAGTAATCCTAGTTCAACTATGGATAGCAATAGGGACTGAACCCTGTCCAAGGTCAACAGGCCAAGCCCAGGTTGAACCGACCTTTGACCTTATTTTTTGAAAATTTCAGGCCCCAAGTCAGGCTATTTGAACTTGCTCAAGACCTGACAAGTAATAGCAAAACGTATGAGTGGGTCTAGTGAATTTTAACCCTATACATATGATTTGATGCAATTAAAAGAGTTTGGTAGATATTTGAGGCTCATTGTTGGTATGGATGCATGCTTTCTCAAAACTACACGTTAAGGAAAACTATCAAGTGAAATTGGAAGAGACGATGATGGAGGAATGTACCTCATTGCTTGTACTATTGTTAAAGTTTATAATATTAATTCTTGGTCTCGATTTATTAAATATTTGATAGTTGTTTTAGAATTGGGAGTTGGACTAACTGTAATAGGATATATGTAAAAGGTAATTTATCATCTATTTTGACATTATTGTAACTATTATTTCCTTAAATATGGCTCTCATTGCATTTGTTTTACTTTTCTGGATAAGGAAGCAATTTTTAGGAGTGTGCTTGGTCTACCTTTGTTAGAGTTCAACGAGGAGTTGAAGAGGATAAATATATTGATGCTTTATTAGAGTATCTAGTACAAACTTGGTCTAGATTATACAAAAGATTCGAGTCTGGTGTCTTGTAGTTAATAACATTATGTGACAAACATTCAACAAGTGGATTCTTCTAGTTATAGATTGGCCTATTATCTCAACACTCAAGATAATTCAACAGTAATGATGAAGAGGTAAGTAGAAAGAAGGGAATATGTATAGTTTTAGATGAATGGCATTACTCCAGAGATAGTGAAGAAGATTGAAAAGATTTAAAAGGAAGTAAAATAATGGGATCTTTTATAGGGATGACAACATATCAATATAAATCCAAACAATTTTTAATTAATATAAAATCCAATCAAGATTCAATCTTTTGTTAACCTTGATCGGGCCTTTGGAAGCTCAAAACCTGATTGAGTAGCCTTTATATTTACTTTCTTATATGATTTCTTTGATATTTTTACATAGTTACAACCTTTCCATTGTCTATCGCAATTCTCTTCCCAAAACTCCCACCACTTTGTTCTCAAACATTCATAAACATTTATATGCACATAAGTAAGCATTTGTATTATCTCAAACACAGGGAACCAAAACTATAATTGATAAATGCAATTAACATAAAAATTCTTTCATCAATTCAGAGGAATGGAAGGTCATTCTAATAAATAACAGGTGATTCCTTTCACTGAAATCATTCATTATATTTTGAAGGGTACAATAATTGAAATGCATATCTACATTAAGGTTATAATTGAATAACTAACATATTAGTTGATAGCTAACTTGAAAAGGTCATCATCCTTTACAAAAAAGAGAGCATTAGGCTTCCCTCCTCCATATAAGCCTAAAATTACTAAATCAAATTATTATTTTCCTTAAAGCTCCAATAAAGAATGAAACAGAAGAAATGATATTTATTAACAATAATAACAACCTAAATAATTCAACTACATAAACATGTAGTATAAATGAACAACGATTACAGACATACATATGTACTTTATTATCGTTCTCTTCAATTCTCCTAAAAAATTAGTAATACCCAAATTAACCAAACTTTACCATTCCGTGCCACTTCTATGAATAACCTACAAAATTTAAATGACTTAACAGTTCCAATAATAAAAGAAAGATGTATAAGAGATAAGACTTATAATAATAAGATTAACTTAATAATCTTGTTATAATTGAAATCTTTATTAGTTCACACCACTTCCTCTACATTTAAGAAATTCTTATGTAAGTGATATATAATTATGTAATAAATTGATTAAGTGAATGTATAATAGTTAATAAATAGATACACCCTCATCATCATATATTTCTCCAGAAAAAGCTTCCAGTTAGATTAATGATATCCTCTATATTTATACTCTCTATACTTGTCATAATATATATAAAGAAAATGTAAGATCATATGATAGGTTATTATTTAAATTACAAAAGTGAAAATAAAACATACCATAAAGTATAGAGTTTATCTTGAACATTTTCAGTACCAAACCAACTTCTGACAAACATAAGAACTTCTAAATTTTTTGATGAGTTCAACTATGATGAGGACTCACTTTTTGACCACTAGTACTAAAAACAAAAATAAAAGCAACTATAGATACTAAAATGCTAATAAATCTCATGTAATTGTTTTCATAATAGGATATTGAGCTCCATTTGACTTCCATCATGTGAATATATTAAAATGCTCATCAGTTTTAGGCATGATATTAGCTTCCAAATAAATTTTCAACTCTATCTTACCATATAAAATCTTATCCCTTTTTTCCTTTAAGAATTCCTTATAACAAAAAGCCAAAGAGCTAAAGTTCTATTACGAGGATGTACTAATAAAATCTAAACTTGATACTAAGCTACTTTGATCCAAATCTTTACCTATTCTTTTCTACCAATCATTAGCAAATCACACCAAAAGTGTCTAAATGTTATCAATATGTATTATAGTTCAATCACCATACAATCGTCAAAAATAATATTCAGTTAACTCCAATTTGTATCTCAGGTCCAAAATAACAATAATTGTAACTTACAACCATATTACCAATATCATTCTAATAATTATCAAATTTTCTCATCATCTTCTCTACAATTTTTGGAATTAATTTATTGAAAGAAAGGACTCACTTCTCACACATTGCTTTTGCCAACTCGAATTGCTTATTTGTTGATATACTTAATCATCAGCTCAGGCATCTTGAATGTAGAATTCCACTTTATTAGACAATTCAAGTATAACTTCTTAATGTAGGAATGCATATTTGTCTTACAGTTTCCTCAAATTTCTCAATATGTTTAAGTGCTATACTCCAATAAACTGCATTATCCTGAATTACCTATATCCCTTCTTTGATTAGATTCGACCCATCCTTCAAAATCAAATTATTATATACACAAAAAATGCATATAAAAGAACCTCCTATACATCAATAAGCTCACAACCTACAAATTAGTCCTAACTTCGTTGACCATAGCATTGCTCGTGTTATAGCTATCCAAGATTATTGTTGATTGCTTCATATTTATGTTCTAGTCCATTATACAATCACTTAATACATTTGTTAACATTTTAGTTTTACAAGGTGCTAGAATATGAAAGAACCTACAATTCAAAAATATTATCAAATATTAACTATAATAAATAAACAATATCTTATGAAATATTGATCATCATAAACACAAAAACAAGACACCAATATTCTCATTCTTCATCTACGATGCACATGTAAAATGACCACTATTCTCATGATCTTGTAATATCAAATAATCACCATATTTGTTTCATATTCATACAAATAATGAGAATTAACATGTTACTGACTTGCTAAAACTCTAAGTTTTTAAAAAACACCAAGAAGCCCTAATTTCTCATGCAACCAACGTACATCATCATGAAGGTTGGGAAATTTAGGTTTCTTGTGGCAAATGAAGAAGACAACAAGATGAGAGTAGCAAGTGAAAGAAAAGAGAGTTAGGTTCAACGTTGATGAAGGTTGGTGAGAAAATTCATGAAGAAGATGAAGAAGCTTGAAGAAGAAAGCCATGTAGAAGAAAAAGAAAGCAAGAACAAAACAATTAATGGTCTTTCAAGTAATAATCTTGGTTTAAAGACTAGGCTTGGCAAGTGACACTTGTCACTTGCCACATGTCCAAATTCTACGAGTTTAAACTAGGTTCTCTTATTAGACTAGGCCAATCAACTCCAATTTCTACTCTAATTATCTCCCAATTTTCAATGACAATTGTCAATAAATTCCAAAGTCATTTATAAAATTTTTCATTGTCATTTGAATCTTGTTTCTACTACTACCATTTATCAACTGTCTTGCCATTTGGCATTTTCCTAGTCCAAAAATATCCAAAATTTAAAAAATTTCCTAAATTTTACCAAAAAAATTATAAATCAGTAACTATACTCTCCACATCAATTTTCAATACAAATAAACCACAATTCTCAATAAAATCACATTTATGAATCAATTATATCCAGAAAATGTCAATGAATGCATGTACAATCATTTTAATGTGCAAAAATCAATATTCACATGTGTGTATATGTCATATTATGTATGAGCATGAAATGCACTTTCTAACTTCTCAATATTCTCTCATATACTATATTCTAGGATTCTAACCCTTAACATGGGATAACGGGATGTTACAGTCATAGTATAACTTGAGTGGCTTTTCAATACCATTAACCACCTGCAATCTTGTAATGAAGTTGTATAGCTACATAACATGATTGGAAGCCTCACAACATGCAATAAATTCAACCTATAAAGTGGAATATGCACGGAGCTCCAAAAGTATAATATTTAGAGAACTTTATCTTTGGTAAGGGAGTTAGATCATGCCTCTAAAAGTATAATACTTAGGGCATTTTATCTCTAGTGAGGGAATTTTTACAGATTCTGCCAAATTTCTACAATTTAGTAATGGCCTATTCTTACTACTTTAAAGCAACTGAGAGAATTTCTAGAGTTATTTGGCTATTATAGGAGATTTAGTAGGGGTTAAGGATTGATTGCAAGGCCATTAACTAATCCTTTAAAAAAACCTTAGTTCCTTTGGAAATTTTTTGCTTAATAGGCTTTTGATCAGCCCAAGTATGCCTTTTGTTTATCTCTAATCTTGCCGTTACCTAACTTCAACTAGGGATGACAATGGGCTGGGTGGGGTTCGGGCACCGTTATATCTCTGGCTAAGGCCTGGAGTTGACCTACTCGAGCTCGGCCCGATCGAGCTATGGAGAGGCCTAAGTTTAAGCCCCAATACGACAGGCCTAAGGAGGGTCAGGTCGGCTCGACCCAATTCATTATTTTTAAAAAAAAAATAAAAAAAATAACGTTGTTTTGTCACTCTCGGTCAGGTCTTAGCCCGAGCCAGGCCTGCATAGCCTTAGCCAGAGCTGGGCCCAAGGCTCAGTTAAGCCCTTGACCTGGCCCATGACCCAGTCAACCTGGGCCTAGTCAATTGACTTCCGGTCGGGGCGAGCTAGGCTCAGGCCTGATTGCCATGCCTGACTTCAACAAGACTTTTGTTACAAATACTAATGCATTTGGTTCATGTATTGGTCTGTGCTTATGTAAGACAATTGTCCTATTGCTTATATCAGTAGAAGTCTCAGTCCTAAACATCAAGCTAATTCAGTCTATGAAAGAAAGCTTCTTACAATTTTATTTCTTGTATAAAAATGGAGTCCTTATTTGTTGAATACACATTTCATTATCAAAACTATTCATAAGAGTATAAAGTATTTGCTCGAGCAGATAATTTCTACTCCAACACAGTAAGATTTGATGGCCAAACTTATGGGATATGACTTTCAAATTCAATTCAAGAAGGGGCAAGAAAATAAGGTTGTAGATGCATTATAAAAAATGTAGGGTTTATAGAGTTTACTGAAAGCATTGCAAGCAATTGATAACGGTTTATATGAGGAGTTGCAGAAGTGTTAGCACATTAATCCAACTCTTATTCAAATCACTTAAGATTTGAAAATGCAACCTAAGAGCCACCCTAAGTGTTCTTAGGTGAATGACCAACTTATAAGAAAGGGCAAGTTGGTGGTTGGTTCCTCACCACAACTTATACTCAAATGGATGCATGATTCTCCATTAGGTGGACATTTAGGAAAAGATGCAACCATGCACAAAGTAAAGTCCTTGTTCTTTTAGAGGGAACCAAATAAAGAAGTGCAACACTATATGAGGACTTAAAATCAGGGATGGATCCAGGGGGGGGGGGGGCCCGTAGCAA
>JANKOE010000206.1:83497761-83510219 GCA_026284465.1 Erythroxylum citrifolium | reverse complement strand
GCTTACCGCTACTACATTAATTTGTTTTAACGGAAGTGATTTCTTTTATATTTGGTTGCAGGCGACAACATCACCAATTATTAAGCCACCAAAATGGGACATTCCCTTCGAACTAATGTGCGATGCCTCGGATTATGTAGTTGGAGCAAAAGGTGGACAAAGTACCTCATGTCATTTACTATGCTTGTATG
This sequence comes from Erythroxylum citrifolium, assembly GCA_026284465.1. NCBI lineage: Eukaryota > Viridiplantae > Streptophyta > Magnoliopsida > Malpighiales > Erythroxylaceae > Erythroxylum > Erythroxylum citrifolium. Next base: position 83,510,028 of record JANKOE010000206.1, on the reverse strand, counting down.
ACACTTAACGATGCTCAAAAGAATTATTCCTCGATGGAGAAAGAACTTTTGGCTGTAGTTTTTGGGTTGGAAAAATTTTGTTCTTACCTATGGAGTACAAGGGTGATCATTTATTCAGACCATGCAGCTCCGAAATATTTTGTGACTAAGAAAGAAGCAAAGTAAAGTTTGATTAAGTGGATCTTACTCCTACAAGAATTTGAGTTGGAAATACGCGACAAGAAGGGAGCTGAAAATTTGGTGACCGATCATCTCAGCAGGATCACTCCAACCAATGCACCTAATGTTCTCCAAGACGAATTTTTGGTTGAAAGTCTCTTTGCAATTTAACAGGTAATTCCATGGTATTCTGATATAGTAAATTTCTTGGTAACTAAGTCCTTCTCTAGTGATTTATTCAGAGCTGAAAAGGATAAAATTAAACAAGAGGCTAAATATTACATATGGGATGAACCTCATCTTTGGAAATTTTGTGCTGATCAAATTATTAGAAGGTGTGTTGCAAATGATGAAATACCTTCCATATTAAAATTTTGTCATTCATCTTTATGTAGGGGACACATTGGTCTCAAAAGAACAGCTCGTAAAGTTCTTGAATGTGGACTATTTTGGCCTAAGATATTTTATGATTCTTACATGTTTTGCAAATCTTGTGATCGTTGTCAAAGAACAGGTAGCTTGAGATCAAAAGATCAAATGCCATTTACTAACATTCTGGTATGTGAGATTTTTTATGTTTGTGGGATAGACTTTATGGGTCCTTTTCCCTCTTCCTTTAGTAAGAATTATATTTGCTTGTTGTGGATTATGTTTTGAAGTGTGTTGAAGCCAAGGCTACTTTAACTAACGATGCCAAAAACATTATAGATTTTGTCAAATCTAGCATTTTTGTTAGATTCAGAGTAGCTCGAGCTATCACTAGCGATCGAGGGGTTTTTGTAACATGATTTTTGAGGCTTTGATGAAGAAATGTGGTGTCACACATCGAGTTTCTACAGCATATCACCCACATTTGGTAAACCTTGTCATTTGCCTGTGGAAATAGAACATAAAGCCTACTGGGTTGTGAAGCAGTTAAATATGGATTTGGTAAAGGCTAGTAACAATAGGAAGTTGCAATTGCAAGAGTTAGAAGAGATCTGCAATGAAGCTTATGAAAATGCAAAAATTTATAAGGAAAAAAACGAAAGCTTTTCATGATAAGATGATTTTTAGGAAGCAATTTTCAGTAGGACAAAAAGTTCTTCTTTATCATTCAAAGTTTAAGTTATTTTCGAGAAAATTACAATCTCGCAGGCTCGGACCATTTATTGTTACTAACATATTTTCTCATAATGTGATGATAGAAATTCAAAGTTTAGACACTTCCAAGGTGTTTAAAGTTAATGGCCATTGTCTGAAACCATACTATGAGAACTCTCCAGTTGAGAATATAGAAGGGATAAAATTGGTAGCCCCAATCTATCTTTAATAAGGTAAGTCGGTGAACATGTCCAGCTAACGACTTAAAAGAAGTGCATTTGGGGGCAACCCAAAAATTTCATGTTCAATGTTATTTTTATTTTTCATTATTTATCAATTTTTAATTTGTTTGATTTGTTTTGTTTCAGCTATCAATTTTATTCCATTGCCTTTAGTATTTAAATTTGTTAATATTTTCAATTCTAATTAAAAAAAATTGCTTTCCCACCACCCACTATTGTTATACCACCCATCCCATTTTTACCTCCCCACTTTCATTTATTTCTTGCTCTTACCTTCACTCACTCATAATTTCACATACTAACTACCGAATTAGTGAACACCCATATCTTTCCAACAAAAAACCCAATCTTTTACCTTTCTTCTCACCATAATCCACCTATTTTCTAGTCAAAATTTTTGTTGGTTTTGTGTTTGCATTTTCGTGTTTCAAGATTGCAAAAGCACAACGGTTGGAATCATGCCACGAAAGAAAAGTGATTCACGTAGGTTAACTTCACCAATCATGTCATTTGTACATTCCCAACCTCCATTGGACACCACAACTGCAACACTAAATCCATCAATCCTTCCAATGTCTGAACCAACACCAGGCCCTTCAACTAGGAATTGCACTCGGAAAGGTAAGCAAGTTGAGAACCGAAGCCAATAGAGTTCAAGTGGAGCTTTCACTTCTTTTTGATTGCTAGAGGACAACCAAAGATTTCAACAACTAAGCCACCAAAAAATCTATCCTTGTAAGTATGTTCTTACCGACACTCTTGAAGCTTTATAGCTTCGTGATTCTTTTGAGCAACTGGTTGGACAAATTTGTAGGAATGTGTTTGTTAAAATTGACTACTCTGCATATGTTGAATTAACAAGAGGATTTTATAGCACATTTCAATTTAATTCTCATGAAGAATTCGACTTGTTTACTGAAGAAATTTTGGAATTTAGACTTATGGGCAAGAAATATGCTTTATCTGTTGCTGATTTTAAAGTGGCCATGAGTTTTATATCAGCCGATGATGTTAAAAATGAACCATTTGTAAGTTCCCACTGTGACTATCATAGTGATTTTCATGCATTTGAATTATGGACTCAATGGTTCGTTGACCTTCATCTATATAATGCCAGTGCATCTAAGAGTTCGTATTTAAAAATTCCTGTTTTCAAAATCATACATCAACTTTTAGTGTACAATTTTTCAGGCATTGGGATTCTGCGGATACACTTATAAGGTTGAATTTTATTTTTTGTGATGTATGGATAGACAAATTCCTGTTAATTTGGGTTTTTGGCTTTTGACGCAATTTCAATCTATGTTAAACAAAACATCCAAACCATTAAAATTAACAGGAATGTTTGTGCCATAGAACCTTGACAATACATCACTCAATTGGTCGTTAGTTTAGATTTATTAGACCTTGACAATACTGACATGGTTGTGGCTTGTGCCATAGAACCTTTAGTTATGGAATGTTTGTGCAGGATGGGAATCATGGACATGAGTCATAGAAGGATATCCTTCACTAATTCGGGCCCAGCTGTCCCTTCCAACCCACATGAAACCACAAAGAGTAGGGTTGTCACAGATGCACCGAGTAGTAGCCAACCTCCCCAAGCCAATTTGGAGGCTCATTTAGCTCGTCTTGAATGCCAAATACACCGAATGGAGCACAATTTGACAGCATATTAGGCACATCAAGGATTCTAACCTCCTTACCCACCAACCCCATGATTTTGGTGCTCAACTAATAGAGAAGCTTTCTTTTTCTCTCTTCTTTTTTAATGATCTTTTTCATACAAGATTAGTGTTAGCTCAAGGTTTATGATTAATGATTTTGATAATAACTATATAATATTTCAAAATTCAAATTGAATTTATTTCCTTGTACAATTAACAGTCTAATTCTCAAAAGGAAATAAAATCATAAGAAATTACTTCCTTTCTTACAGAAACCTTCTCAGTAAACTTTTTTTATTAACATCCGGGAGGATCTTACCATTTCGAACAATTAGCTCCGAAAATTTTTGTCTCAACTCATAATTAAGAGGAAGCAACAGCTAGTTGAAGAAATTGATTATTTAAAGAAGAGTAACAACACTGGTGAAGTAACGAACATACTCAGACTTTCTAAACATTTGAGCAGTATCTATATTCTTGAGAGTCATATCATTCTTATTGTGCCTTAGAAAGTGAAATCACTCTATTAAGAGATAAATTATTATTTGAGAATTTACTTTTGATTTTACATTTTATTTTTCTATGAACTTTTAGAAGCTTGTTATACACTTCCAGTGTGGAAGGTTAGAGAATCTTGAAAAATATGTACTTGTGAGCTTAGAGAGGCTCGTCAAATTCAATTCTTGGATTCTTATAGTGAAATACTCAAGTTGGATATTTGAGGACTGGACATAGGCTTTGTTGTTAGCCAAATCAGTATAAATCGACTGCGTCCTTCTTCTCTCTCTTTAACTTTTAAATTTTCGCATTATATTGTGTGTGTTTTCTTTTTAGCAAGAGGTTCCTTCACTTTTATAAAAGGCTCCTTCTGTTTTCAACTTGCAAAAGGTTCATTTCAGTTTTAACAGGCACCTTTTGTTTTTAAATTGTTTTAACATGATTTATCATTTAGTAGGCTCCTTTCGTTTAAGCAGGGTCTTATCCTACAAAAGACTCATATTGCTTAACAGATTCCTGTTGTTTAAAAGGCTTTATTGTCTGTCAGGCCCTACTGTTTAATTCATCATAAGAAGAATTGCAGACAAAATAGGAAACTTTAATTTATCTTAACAAGAGTTCTAAACAAAATAGGAAACTCTAATTTATCGCAATAAGAGTTTTAAATAAAATAGGAAAGGCATCAAAAAAATTGTGTAAAATAAAAATAAAAAAACAAATAAAATAAAATAAAAAATTGTTCAAAATCGCAAAGAAATATTTTGATTAAGGCGTAATCACGTGCTAATCAATCTCGCATTCTGCCTAAATAGAAAAGAGAGAAATGTTGCATAAGACTTAATCACATACTAGTGAATGTCTCAGATCCGTTCACGAATTTATATGCCTTATCATAAACTATTAGGCAATCGAGTTGTAAAAGGGAGGAAAAAGTTCATTTAGGGGCAACCAATGGTTGCCACAAAAATGAATAAGGTTGTTTGAAAATATTTCAACTTAAGAATACTTTTATATATTAAAAAAAAAACTCTACTTAAAGACAATTTGATGTAAAACTAGGAATTGAAGATTTCATTTTAAAAAAATTGATTTCATTTACAATGGTAGTGGATATATGTTACAGAACCAAACTCACTTTGAGAAGTTTTTTGTGCCTTAAATTTGGGGAGAATGAATACATCTAGACATCTCAGTACAATCTCTGCAAATAACAGCTCTAAGCAACTCAAGAATTGCATGGAGCAATGGAGGTCAAGAAAGATCCCATCTCTAATAAATTGATCAATTTACTAGTTTTTGGTTGGATCCTATGTAATGTAACGTGGGCCAAAACCTTTTTGGTCTAACCCTTAGCTTGAAATTGAAATTCTCAAAAGACTTCTTTTCCAAGATTATAATCATCCATTGCAAAGGATGTTAGTGTTGCTGATACATACTCTCTTGAACATGAAATAAATATTTGGAAAAATAATTACATGAAAACCTTCAAAAATTGGGAGTTACTTGATAATTTACCTACTTTCCATGTACTACTGAAAATATTGACTCTCAACTCAAAGGAATGATCTTTCACAAGAAATTAACAAAAAGATGGTCTACAACAGTTTCAAACTTTTCTTTGACACATTTGATTAACTGGAAATGCTATGACCTCCAATAGCAATGATCAAAATATACAATAGGTGATTAATAGCAATTTTGCTGCTTTAAGCTGAGGAAAAAAGGAAAAGACATAAGGATCTATTTGTTTATAAAACTGAATAATAAGAATATTGAACAAACTTTAATGATCGTAAACTTAGCACTTTCCATTTTGAAAGGTTTGGACGAAATTAATTTATAATCATTGCACTTATCTCCTTTACCGGTGCCTTTTACTAAACTAACTATTAGCTATGGCTTTTATGTCCATAATTCTGTTTTTCATCGAACACAAACCAAGATGCAAATGAATACTAGCTACTTAAGATTTATAGAGATAAGAGGTATAAACAAAGAAACTGAAACCTGTATGACTAATTTGCAAAACTATAGAGACTAGTATTTTAGTGATCATATAGTTTTCCTGTTGTTTTGTTATGAAATAGCAAAAGGTTAGGGATGCCTTAATTTCATGGCAAAAGTTATGATTTATTCTTTAACATTTCACTTAAGATTTAACATAAATGTTATCCTTAGTGCCAATTTATACCTTAATGTTTACGAAGTAATACAATTTATAATTTCAAATTCAATTTCATTAAATTTTTGTTAGATCTCATTCAGAACATTATTAATTTATTATACTTAACATACAAACTATATAAATTTAGGGATCATTTAATTCTACTTTTATTTTTCAGTCGTAATTTTTAACTTTTATTTTTTATTTTTAATTAAAAACAAAAGCTGTTTAGTTGAAATTTTTAATATAAAAATTAAAAAATATTTGATTTTATCTTCTCGTTTCTTTTTTAATGTACTCTTATATTAATTTTTTAAAAATAGTATCTATCAGACAGTCTTTGAAAATAATTAACAAAGACTATAATTAAAAATAATAATAAGAATTAATTACGATGAAGAAGAACGGGAGGAACTGGAGTTTTTTTTAATGTTTTTTTAGAAACATTCAATTATTTATTGAAAGGTCTAACACTTCTACCTGACAGTCTTTGAAAATAATTAACAAAGACTATAATTAAAAATAATAATAAGAATTAAAGGGGAGGAACTGGAGTTTTTTTAATGTTTTTTAGAAACATTCAATTATTTATTGAAAGGTCTAAAACTTCTACCTGACAGTCTTTGAAAATAATTAACGAAGATTATAATTAAAAATAATATTAATTAATTAATTTAATTAAAAATATAATTAAAATAATAATAATAATAATAAGTTCCTCCCCTTCTTCTGCATCGTAAATTTAAATCAAATAAAAGCTTCTCGAGTACAAGTACCATATCATCATTACCCTTGCAGCCTCTCTCATCCTTGTGATTCTTTTCTGCATTGCCCAAGATTGCCCACCATCTTAGCCTACGTTTGGCCTCACTTCGTCTCAACAGCTCTGTTTTTTGGCTACTGTAATCTTCTTTGGTAACAACTAAGGCCACCGACGAAAAGGCTAACGAGGACCTCCTGGCTTATGTTGCTAGTCTACCCCACGAGCATACTATAGAAAATTTCAATCTTGAAGAGCATAAGTTGATAACCAAAGAATAATAACGATGTATGTAATTTTTATCTTGACATTAAAATGAACATATCCAATCTTTTTGTTGTTTTCCTCATAATCTTTTTTTCTGCTTTCTACTTTTCTTCCCTTTACTTTAAAATCGTGCCTACTCTGGCCTTCAACTTTTAAGAGATAATGGAAAACACTTTGCCGAGGTACCCCGTACCAAATCTTCGTTGCCTTCATTGTTAACCTTTTTTTTAAAAATGGAGGTGTTGTGTTAGTAGTTGCGGAAGCAATAGAATCAATCAAATAAATAAGAAAAAATAATAGAAGCACACAGAATTTTTACGTCAGAAACCCAACTGTTGGTAGAAAGACCTACAAGGTGAAGAGAGCCTTAAAATATGTACTATGTCAATAGAAAAAAATTACAAATATTTTCCCCTCCCATTCACACAAACTTTAGGACTAATAAAGAGTACATCAATACTATGTTTTAAAAGACCCCCAAGAGGTATTTATATAATAGTATAATCTTAGGATAGGAAACCTACACAGAGTAGGAATTTGAAATAGTGTCACATAAGGAAAGAAAACGTACATAAAGTAGGAATCTACATAGAGTAAAAGTCTTGAAGGCTTGGGTCATTATCCCAACATATCTCCACTTTGACACAAGACTGAAAATAGGAACTCTCTTTGTCGTTAGTCTCGAAGGGGGCTCAAGTATCAAAAATATCAGTTAAGTCCAGGTAATGCTTGAACTTAGCAATAGATAGTGGCTTGGTCAACATGTCGGTAGGGTTCTCAATGGTGTAAACCTTCTCTACAATAACTTCACTTGCTTCAATAGTATACCGAACGAAGTGGCGTCGAACATCAATCTGCTTAGTCTTAAAGTGATACTTACTATTTCTCGTGAGGTGCACAACATTTTGAAGTAGACAACAAGGACATCTTGTTGTAGGCCAAGCTCTTTCACCAAACCTCGAAGCCAAATAACTTCTTCACTCCTTCAATAGTAGCAATATACTCTGCTTCAGTGATCAATAATGCCGCAATGAACTGTAGAGAAGAATACCAACTGATAGTGGAACCACAAAGAGTAAAAATATAGGATGAAAGTGACCTTCTTCGATCATAGTCACTACCATAGTCAGCATTAACATAGCCAACTATACCACCGGGATCAGAAAAACTTTTGTCGAAGACCAAACCGAGCTCACTAGAACCTTTCAAGTAGTTAAGGATCTACTTCACACCTTCCCAGTGCTCTTTGTCAGGATTATGCATATACCTAGATACAACACTAAGCCAGGTACATACCATAGCATATATCAAGCTACCAACGACAATGGAGTATGAAACGCGAGACATATGTTCCTTAGCTTCACTAGTAGGTGGGCAATGTTCAGCAGATAATTTAAAGTGCGCAGCCAATGGAGTAGTAATGGGCTTACATTGAGCTCAATTGAACTTGGCAATCATCTTCTGAATATATTTCCATTAAGAGAGCATAAGTTTACCTGCTTGATGATCCCGAGTAATCTCCATCCCAAGAATCTTCTTAGTAGAACCCAAGTCTTTAATATCAAATTCACTGCTAAAAAAGGCCTTCAACCTATCAACAAGAGCCTTACTAGGCGCCGCAATCAACATGTTATCAACATAAAGCAAAAGATAAATGAAGGAACTATTAGGAACTTTTGAAAATACACACAATTATCATAACTACTTATAGAGTAGTCTTGCCCAATCGTAAAAAAGTCAAACCTTTTATACCACTATCTCGGATATTGCTTGAGACCATACAAAGATCTCTTCAAATGGCAAACATGGTCCACCTTTCCTTGAACCACAAAACCCTCGGGTTGTTGGAAGTAAATTTCTTCTTCAAGATTACTATGTAGGAATGTAATTTTCACTTCCATTTGCTCAAGCTCTAGGTCATAAAAAGCAACAAGAGATCATAGTACGCGAATAGAGATATGACGAACACCGGGAGAGAATACCTCATTAAAATCAACTCCTTCACGATGATCAAAACCACGTACAACAAATCGAGCCTTATATCTCTTGCTTTCAACACCAGGGATGCCTTTTTTAAGCTTGTAGATCCACTTGCAACTAATAGCACACTTACCCTTAGGAAGCTTCACCAAATCCAAGTCTTGTTCTTATGAAACTTTCAATTTCTTCCTGCATAGCACCAATCTAATTCCCAGCATTTGCACTACCAATAGCCTCAGAATAATTCTTTGGCTTAGAATAAGTGTCAACTTCCTGTGCTGGAATTAAAGCATAAGCAAAAAGATCACAATCATAGTCTTGCAATCTCACTGACAATTGGGTTTGTCTCTTAGGACAATCTCGAGCCAACACATACTCAGGTTGCACTAGTGGTGGATCAACATGTACAATGGTATCAATATGAGTTTTTTAAGATTCAGAAGTAAGTGGGACTGTCTCCTTAGGGGGAGTAGTAGGGATGACGAACTCTACCATCTCCCTTGTACTAGCCTAATTATCTTTGGACATCTTAAGCGTAAAGAGATGTCCTTTGAGATGAAGTTTGTTGGCCAGATTCTTGGTCATGTAAAAGGACTATAATTTCAACCAGAGTCTTGCATCAGTTGTGTAATGGACTACTTCCTAGAGCATTTCACGTGTCAAGCATAATTGAATAGTAGATAAGGCTTTTTCGTCCAAGTTTTCCCAATCTTCGTATGACATATTGACAGGTTTCTTTGTCTTACCAAACAAAGCTTTCTTCAATCCGTATTGTATGAGAACGATTTGCATTTGGACCTTCCAAATAGCAAAACTAATTTTTCTGTTGAACTTGTCGATGTCGAATTTGGTTGAAAGAGACATAGTGACAAGACTTGATTGACTGAAACGAACCTTGTTGTGCTAGTAGTCGCGAAACCAATGGAATCAATCAAGTAAATAAGGAAAAATAGTAGAAGGACACATAACTTTTAGAAACTCGAGTGCCGGGAGAAAAACTCACGGGGCGAAAAGAGTCCTAATATATGCACTATATCAATAGAGAAAAATTACAAGTGTTTTTCTCTCTCACACACACAAATCCTAGGACTAATGAAGAGTACACCAATACTATGTTTCAAAGGACCCCAGGGGGTGTTCATATAGTAGTATAATTCTAGGATAGGAAACTTACACAAAGTAAGAATTTGAAATAGTGTCACGTAAGGAAAGAAAATCTACACAAAGTAGAAATTTACATAGAGTAAAAGTCTTGAAGACTTGGATCATTATCCCAACAAAAGGACATAAAAGTATATAAAAGATAGAGAAAAAAAAGGGGACATGTTATTTTTATGAAAAAAAAAGTTTTAAAACATACAAAAACAACTTTTTTCCGTTTCTATAAAGTTGTTGTAGTTTTTTAATTTTTAAAAATAAGAAATGATAACAATACTCAACTAAACATATTTTAATGACATGTTTCCCTTTTTATAAAAATTACAACAAAAAATTGAAAAAAGAAAAGAAACAAAGAGGCCTTTAATTAAGTGGATGCTTAGGTGTCTATTCTTACAAACCATTTAAAGGCAAAAAGTGTAATTCGCTCTCTAATGTTTCCCGTAAGGTCTAAATAGCTCTAATGGTTATCTCTAATACCAATTTATATCATAATGTTTACAAAATGTTACAATTTTTACTCTTAAACCTGACTCTGCTTGGTTTCTGTTCAATAAACATTATGTCACAGTTTGCACTCTTAAATCTAACTCCGTTTGGTTTCTGTTTGATTTTTGTCAAGACACTCTAACCCATGACACGTAATATGGTAGTTGTGCAATTTGAGTCACGTAATTGCTATAATTTTTATTATATCAATATTTAATTATTTAAATTATTAAAACAGAAACATATGCAGTTTTATTTTTATATAGACAATAAAAATTTGTTAACGAAACAAATTACATATTATAAATGAATATATGTTACAAAAATTAAAGTATAATATATGTATCTATAAAATTTTTATTTTTATTAAAAATGTAATTATGATCAGGTTATTATAATTATCGTCTATATATGTTTTGTAAAAAAAAGTTAAATTTAACTATAAAATTCAAGAATATTAAACTTTTATTGTATAATAATTAAAAATAATATAAAAATTAAAAATTGACATTTATTTATAAGAAATGTGATTCAAATAGACATCTTTATGTATTTAAAAATTATCATAATTATATATTATAATTATTATATATGTAAATTTTTATTGATTTTTAGATTCCTTTCCTTATATCTATAATTACTTTTATGTAAATTTATATTATTTATATTATTTCTTTTTATCATACTTTGTTATTAGATAATTATTGGTATTTTTATATTTTGTTAATTGCATATTACTAAAAGATAATTAATATTGATTTAGTTTCTCATACTTTTTTAGAAAATGTTTCATGGAAGAAGTTTATACAGAAATTAATAAAAAGTTGACATACGAAAATAAAATGTAATACATATTTAATATTTGTTTTAATAATTAAATATTTACGAAATAAAAAGTAATATGTTTCATAGTAATCATATATAATTGGCATGTCACTTGTCACATAATGTCACGATAGAGATCTAATAGAAATCTAATGATTTGAGGATGCAAATTGTGACATTTGTAAATATTAGGATGCAAATTGATACTGTAAATGACGGTGTGGACTTTTCTAGACCTTATATGAAACCTTTTGCTTTGAAAAATAAAATTTATAACAATAATGTCAGTGTTTATATGGCTAGAATTGTACAGTTCACATATTATGTGTCACGAGTTAATAGCGACATGATGAAAATCGAATGAAAACATAATGGATTAAGGTTCGAGAGTGGAGATTGTATTATTTATAAATATTAGGATACAAATTGACAGTAGAGACAACGTAAAGATTATATTAGACTTTATACAAGATGTTAAAGGGCAAATCACACATTTTACTTAACTATTTTTCTTACTAAAAGTAGGAAGAACTTTATGAAATGTAAAGCTTAAAAAAACAGGACGTTTGGTTCCACTTTTATTTTTCTGTTGTAGTTTTCAATTTTTGTTTTCAGTTTTCAGTTTATATTTTTTTCAAATAAAAACAAAAAATTGTTTGGCTATTAATATTAATATAGTTATATTTTTATCAATGATAATAATTACATATTAGATAAAACTTAAAGATAAATTATTTTTAAATAAATTTATTTATTTAATCTCTTATATAATATTTATTAACAAATTATTAATAAAATTATGTTATTTAAATAAAATAAATAATTTATAAATTAATATCTATTTGAGATATATTTTAATTATTAAATCAAATTTTATTTGAATATTTATATATTTTATATTTAATTATATTCATTAATAATTATTAAATTTTAATTACATATAATTTAATTATAAAACTTAAATAAAATAAAATT
>JANKOE010000206.1:83089968-83102326 GCA_026284465.1 Erythroxylum citrifolium | reverse complement strand
AGAGCTAAAGATGGATGAGAATGAGACTATTGGAGATTTTCATGAAAGATTGAGAGATATAGCCAATCAAGCTCATCGACTGGGGAAGAAATACTTCAATGTGAAATTAGTCAAGAAAACGATGAGATCGCTACCTCCAAGGTTTATTCTGAAAATTGCAGCAATAGAGGAGGCTCGTGACATTGATAATCTGTCATTGAAAAAAGTCATCGACATTCTCAAGAATTTTGAGATAAATCTTTTAAGAGGTAAGCAAGAAAGGAGCAAAGGATTGGCACTACAGGTGGAAGTAAGAAAAAAAAGGTGAACGGAAGGCCATAAGAATTCAGTGTCATGAATGTCAGGGGTTTGGACATCTTCAATCCGAATGCGCCAACACATTGAAAAAACAAAGAAGAAAGTCTTTCACAACAACCTGGAGTGAAAATGATTCTGAAAGTGATTTGGGTAGTGAAGAAGAATTAGCAAACAATGCTGCATTGGTTGAATTACACAGCAAAAGTCGAGTTACTTGTCTAACAGTAACTGAGAAGGAAGTAACTGACAGCAGAACAGGGAGAAAATTTGAAAATTTCGAAATCAGTTCAGCTCGGGATACAATATCAGACTATGACAGTGACAAAAGTGGTCTTGATGATAAAAATGGAGATATTTACGAGAATTACAAGACTTTGTATGAAAAATGGGTGAAAACGCATAAAAAAGTGAAAGATTGAAAGAAGATAATCTTTGCCTGAAAAATACTATACAAGACTTAGAAAAGAAGCTGATGTTGACATCAAACGAGCTTAGTGAAGCTAGAATGAAATTAGTAAGTACCGAAAAGGGGTTGAGAATGTTGAATGGAGGCACGGAAAAGCTAGAAAAGTTGTTAAAAATTGGTAAGGTTAAAGGAAACTTCGAGGGCATAGGCTATAAAGGCGAGTGTTCGAAAGTGAATGAAGAAAAGTTTGAAATGTCCAGATCAACCCTAAAAGTAGAAGCATCAAAAAAGAGTCGAAGATTTATACCCATATGTCACTTTTGTGGGGTCAGTGGACATATAAGGCCACGATGTTATCAGTTACTACAAATGATGTTCCAAAGGGGTCAAAACCAAAAATCTAGACACTTTTCACTAAATTTTCGGCAGCATCCTATGGTATCGAAGCAAGCTTGGATTGGAAAGGGTCAAGTATAAGCACAAAAATGTAGTGAAGAAAAAACAAGAAAATGCCTAGATTTGCAGTTAGTTACTGTAGATGAAGTAACTGTAGAAAGTGACTTACAGCTAGTTACTGCAGATGGAGCAGCTACAGAAAGTGGTTTACAGTTAGTTACTGCTGAGGAAGTAACTGCAGAAACTGAAGAACTTTCACTTACTTCGGAGATGAACCAACTAAAACAATGAAAGCTAATTTGAACCGAGGTTCTTCATCTCGAATTCGAAAAAATCATCCAGAAGAAAATATTATTGGAGATGTGAGCGAAAGAAGAAAAACAAGAGAAAGAAAAATGGTTGATGATCAAGAACTTGCAGGCAACTTATGTTACACATCTTCATTCGAGCCAAATAAAAACACCAGGTTTGAGATTCTTCGAAGGGCACAGGGACAGTGTGCTTTACATTTTTGAAGTTTTTTTGTGTTGTTAAAAAAACAAAAACAAAGAAAAAAAGGAAAAGAAAAGAAAAGAAAAGATTTTTTTTAGTTCATTAGTTTTATGTTGTTATTATCGTCTCATCTTTTAGTAGTTTGCTTAGTGACTTCTATTTGGCTCTACTGAAGACTTTTCAGCTCTCTCATCAGTATGGATCTCTCTCAGGGGGGGAATTTCAAGATATATGTCTGACTATTTGTATTGCTTTTTGACATCTTTTGTCCCAAGAGGGAGAAATCTGGATGATTGGAGAATTGTGATGTTGATGTTTGATTAAAGAGGAGTATTTGTCATATAGATTGTGCATTTAATTTATATATCCAATTATGCTATTTAGGGGGAGTTTCATATTTGTGACAAACAATGCCAAAAAGGGGGAGATTGTTAGGATATGTATTTTGGCATTATTTATTAATTGGACATATAAGATGTTAATTGGATAATGACTTGGATTCTAAAGTCACATGGATAATCTTCTAATTGAAACAGAATCCTATCTTGATTTGGAGTCTATCATCATGGAAATATTGGAATTAAATTACTGCTGATTTTGTGTGGATTTTATGGATAGAAGAAAATAAAGTGACTTGGATGTTGTTTTGGTTGAGTGGCCGAAAGAGAATTCTCCCTGTTTTTAGTGTTTAGGCACATCTCTATAAATCTCATATAGGCGTGGAATTATGACGGTGGATGGTGTGTTAATTGTTATGGGAGTTATATAGCTGTATGTGCAGATTTTTATGGCAATGGAATTAAAAAGTCGCGTGAGTGTTTTTACTTATAATTGAGGAGTGCAGTAGATGTGGGTGTCTCTTGAAAACATAAGATATAGTTTATGCTGGAGCATGTTGTTTTGCCGCTGCTCTTACTTCTCAAAGGAAGGGTATTAAGTGCGTCATTGTAGAGAGATCAGAGAGTTCACTAGCAACTAGGTCAGCAGTAACGATCTTCACCAACAGATGGCGAGTCCTTGATCAGTTGGGTATTGCTTCAAAGCTTCGACCTTCTGCCATTACTATCAACACGTTATACGAGATCTATTTCAGTGGACTGCTTTTTATTATTGTTGTGACAACACGTTGGCATAGGAGGTATCAACGGCAGCTACTAGTTTTAGATTGGAAGGAAAACGTCTTTGGATAGTAGGTTGAGTGGACTGCTTTTTATTATTGTTGTGACAACTTCCAGATCTATTTCAGTGGAGCGGAACTCATTGGGAAGTTGTTCTTGTCTATCTCAAGTGTATTTAGTTTTCACTCGTTATTATTTTAATCACTTGAGTTGTTCGTTTAATTATCTTTATTATCAAATACTGTTGAGAAAATCCTCTATTGAGGTTAGTACGAGGCGGTCGTATTATTGGGTGTGAAATTCTTTCACGGGAAGTGAGGTTGAGAGATAGTGCCAAGGGTTGAGTGGTGCCGGCTCAGTAAAGCCTTGGGTAAAACTATTGTACTTCGGTGAAAGTTATTAAGCTGGGTAAGAGCCCTGTAGACGTAGGCAAGGTGTGTCGAACTGCGTTACCAAATTTCTGGTGTTTTTATTATTTTGGTTTTGCTTGTTTTCTTATTTTATTGGTGCCAAGGAAGTTTGAGAAATAATTAACCCCCTAGTTTTTTTCACTTCCAATTATATAAATTCTATCATTTTAATCCGATATAAGTCATACATAACTGCTTCATCATTTATGAAAACAAAACAAACAGTCATGTTACAACTAATATCACTGCATATATTAATTACATAATCATCTCGGGGAGGAGGCTAGCGATGAGGATGTTATCGATGGCTAACAGATTAAAAGGATACGAAGGCATAGGCTGCCCTATGTGATTTTTCCTCTTGGAACTTTATTATATTTCATCAAGAACACGACTAATTTGACAGCTATTTAACACATAAAAGATACAGGTAACTGCTTCTTTGTAATAATTCCCTTTAAAAGTGTTTGAAGCTTCAGTCTTAAATTCTCTATTACATTACTTATTTTAACAAAAGATTTTATCTCAGATTGTTGGTACTTCTACTTTCCTCCTTTCTGTGCTTGAGTCATACTCGAATTTATCTTAAATATTTGCCAAATAGATTAAGCCCTTTCATAGGAATTTGATCTAATTGCCGGTATTTCCATGTGAAAAGAGCTAGTCTCTTTTTCTAGATCACGTTCAATTAGATTAAGCCATCTGATTCTATCAAAACAACAAACGTATAGAGAACAACACAAATGCCAGAGAAAGACATCCTTTGCGCTTATGTAAAATCAGCAAAATACACAACCCATAAGATAGTTCTGTGAGATCAGCAAAATATACAACCCATACGATTAAATGCATCATCGGCTGATGCATCAAATATTGAGTTTGGCTCCTTTATTTGTTTCATTTTGGTTGGGAAAAATAATTGGGGCAAGGCTCTTGCCTATATAAGAAGGTTGTTATTTCTTTGTTTAATGCACAAATACAAAGTCAAAGATTTGTATGATAAATTTGAATTTAGTTAAATTCCTCTTTTGAGGTGAGAGTTGGAGAGATTGTTGTGATATTTCTTTGTGAGTATGTTGGTGTATTGGGGGATTAAGTGAGAGGAAAAATTGTGTGATTGTAAGGATTTTTCACATAGTGGATTTTCTTCTTGTTGCCCGTGGTTTTTTTTCGGTTTGGAGGTTTCCACGTAAATTCTCTTGTGTTGTTATTATTTATTTATTTTCTGATTTTTTTTGTCCATCAAATATTCTTTAGTGTGGGTTCGAGATGTCTAAATTCTCAACAATTAGTATCAGAGTCAAGGTGTGTTTTTTCCTTAAAAATTCTAAGTATGCTCTGTGGTCGCAATTTTGACTGATTTTTCACATTAGAAAAGATTTTCTTGAGGAAGGTTCATTTAGTGCGGTGGAGCTTTGGTTTGGTAGTGTGGAAATGCATGTCTAGGAAAGTTTTAGCTAAGGAAAGACTTGGTATTTAAGTGTGTTCTTTGTGACCCACCTCTCCTTGCTGGAAACTCACCTGGTGTACTATTCCTTTCTACGATAAAACTCATTAAAGCAGAAGAGCATAGGAAAAATGTCAGGAAATAGGACTTCGAATCCTCTTAGATTTGAGGTGGAGAAATTCGACGGAATAATCAATTTTGACTTGTGGTAAGTGCAAGTCAGGGACATTTTGATTTAGTCGGGGTTACAAAAGGCATTGAAAGGCAAACAAATCCCTAGAATCAGCACTACTACTAGTGATACTGGCAAAATGGCTAGTACAGACAGATCTAGTATGAGCGATGAAGATTGGGAGGATCTGAATTTGAGAGCAACAAGTGAGATACGATTGTGTTTGGCTAAAAATGTCCTTGCGAATGTGTATGGAATATTTACAGCAAAGGAGCTCTGAGAAAAGCTCGAGGAGTTGTATCAAATAAAGGACATCTCAAATCGGATGTACCTAAAGGAGCAATTTCATACACTGTGGATGAGGGAGGTTACTACAATTAAAGATCATTTAAGTGTTCTCAATGAGATCGTCTCTGAACTGGAGGCTATTGGAGTTCGCATAGATGATGAGGATCAAGCTTTGATACTTATTTGGTCTCTTCCACCTTCATATGAATACATGAAACTGATTTTGATTCATGGGAAGGAGAAGATAGTTTTTTTTTCTGAAGTTACCGGAAAACTCTTTTCAGAAGAGAGAAGATTGGGTAGTGGAAGAAATGTTCCTCCTGAAAACTCAACTCTAGTGGTAGCTGGATATCGGAAGAAGAACTCCATGAAGAAAAATATAGTATGCTAGACATGTGGACAATCTGGGCACGTAAAGAAAAATTGTCCGAGAGATGGAGTTGGTTTGGCAAGAGGCTATAGGTCAGTTAATGGAGAGACTGACAATGTCGCTAACATTGCCTCCATAGATGATGATCTTGCTCTCTAAAAAGGAGGGCATGTACATCCTTATGGCATGCCGCTAATCTCAAAGTTGCCATAAAAGAGGATGTGTTACTGTTAGCGGGTCCACAAGTTTGCGCACGGGCATTGGTTTGGCATTAATGCAAGATGTGTAATGAAATTTATGTCGATGGTTGATGAACTTCTAGGAAAGCCAAACATGAGAGTTGTACCATAATGTTTCAATAAGGTTATTTTCGACATGTGCAGAAATAAAAGGCTTAAAATTGGTTTATTCTAAGTGGGTATGCTTTTATAGTGGAGCATGATGCTATGAAGCATGATAATTCTCTACATTGAGAGTTATGTTAATTTCAGGAGATCTTTATTAAGATAGAGTGTGGTTCTGAGATCAATCAAAGTCACCAAGGTGGAGATTGTTGAGTTTGACTCCTTTATTTGTCCCATATTGGTTGGAAAAAATAATTGGAGCAAGGCTCTTGCCTATATAAGGAAGTTGCTATCTCCTTGTTTAATGCACCAATACAAAGTCAAAGATTTGTATGACAAATTTGATTCTAGTTAAATTCCTCTTTTGAGGTGAGAGGAGAAAGTTTGTTGTGGGTATTTCTTTGTGAGTTTGTTGGTGTATTGGGGGATTAGATGAGAGGAAAAATTGTGTGATTGTAAGAATTTTTCACATAGTGAATTTTCTTCTTATTGCCCGTGATTTTTTCTCCGGTTTGAGAGTTTCCACATAAATTATCTTGTATTGTTATTATTTCTTTATTTTCTGATATTTTTTGTCTATCAAATATTTATGAGTGTGAATTCATGAGTTCTAAATTCCCAACATCAAACAATGAGTACCAACGGCGACCAATCACCCGTGACTGAGCGGCGGTGCCTGGCGTCATCCCTGTTGACGCTTCCTTCCATGACATGTCGTTGCTTCAACCGGACCACACCATCGCTGCTATCATCTGGAGAGGGAAGAGAAGGGACAAGCCCCGGCTGCTCCTTTCCTCTGGTGGTACCAAGGCTTCCTCTGCCGTTGTCACCTGGGAAGGAAGCTTCCCATTCCCTCTGCCGCCACCATCTAGGAAGGAAGCTCCCCTGGTCCCTCTACCACCGCTGCTTCCTACTGTGGCATTTGTTTCCATCGAATGATAGGATGAAGGTGGCGACTGGGAAGGGAAGGTGGCAAAAACTAAAACAATGGGCTAATAAAAGTGGACTTATGGGATAGTGAGTTTTTAGCTTCTTTTAGTGGGCCAACAAAGGCAGACTAAGGATCAGTCTTCGGTCTTTGTGGGCTATAAAAATGTTGGGTTAAAATGAGCTTACCATTTGGGTTAGTACTTTAGACCCATTTAAATGGGTTAATAACAACAACGCATAGGCTAATATTATATATATACTACATAAATTTGATTTATATAGTACATATTTGATAATATGGTAAATCAAAATTTAAAATAAGTTTTTAAATTCATAAGTATTATGTTTATGAATTTAATGATATATTTAGAAATAAGTTTCTAATTAAATTTAAATTGGTAAGTTCATAAGTTGATTAATAATTAGAAATGAGTTTCCAATTAAACATTATATCTAATAATTATAAATAATTTTATAATTAACTAATAAATTAAATAGATTGACATTATTAATATAATGAGAATTAGAAATAAGTTTCCAATTTTAAAATTAATTTGATTGGTTCTATAATATTAGAAATGTATTTCTAATTAAGATGAAATAACTATGATTTAAACAAAATACCAAACTATGAGGGGTAAAATAAGGTATATATACATATATAGTATTGACCAAAAATTTCATCCTCGTTGCTACATTGTCGATGAAATAGCAAACTGAAGACGCCATTCATGCTAGCCTCCCACCCACTATTAAGCTATTCAATGACTTCTTCGATTTCAAACTTGCAAACTGATGAAGTCAATCATGAGTAAAAACATATATGTTATTCCTCCCTGAGCTTGTAATTGTATATAATGAAATTTAGGTGTCATTTAGTGAAAACAAATGAGGAAGTCCCATTTAAACCAAGTATCCTAATACGATTCATCACATATGGAAGAAATGAATTCATCTTCTGTTTGGGATTAATCAAATTGTAATGATAATTACATGATATACTGATCTTAATGTTTCAAATTATAATACTGGAACAATATATCTTATGATATTGTTACAAATGAACAATTAGCTATGATCAAATTATTCCTTTATTTATGTAGGATAGCCACAATGATCCACAAAACTTAAAGCCAAGTGGTATAGCAAACCTTAAATCCGAGCTATAAAGTAAGGCATAGATAGCTATCTCATTCAATTAATATTATTATATGCATGGAATCAGTATTACTTATATTCTGTCGAGAGCAAGGTCTGTTATGCTTATGCTATAATTTACGCAAATGGGATTATGACCTCATATAATGTCTATAGACACTGATTGCTATGACGTAATATGAGTTGCTTAGTTCCCTCCCATGATTATTAGGATTTGCATAGTCGCTATAACTAACTTAAAATGGGCACCGGATCATCTGTGCCACAAACTCTGGTCCTATTATGTTCTACAGTTAAAATGTCGACGTTTTCGATTTAACTAAACAACATCTGATTCTCAGCTTATTTTGAGCAAAGCCGATTTGTTCTTTGATTTTGCTTCCCGCCTCAACTCTTTCCTTCCCCTTAATTCATGGAACATATCGAGCTTTGAAGTCCTTCTTTGATGTCCATTCCGACTCACTTCCCCATCCAGAACCTACCCTTCTCCATCTTCAAGCCTCTTCCCACTTCTCCGCCTCGTCCCGGGGTCGCTATCGGCAACTATGTCCTTGACCTCTCCCAGATCGCTCTCCCCGGCGTTTTCAACGACTCCGATTGCTTCCTTTAGGTCAGTGTGGTTTTAGCTAGTTTAACGACGAGGTTTTCTAGTATGGACTATGTTTGTCACACACAGTCACTTCTTCACCTTTCATTTCAATATTATAGTTATCTGTGTATATGGTACCTTTTTTTTTAGTTTTTATGATATTCTTGTTTGAATGCATTCTTGGTTTGGCAACCTAACTTGAACAAGTTCTTGTCTTTGGGACGACTTGTGTGGAAAGAAGATCGAGCGACCCTTCAAAAGTTGTTGTGTATGTTCTTCCACATACAGTACTCAAACTATCACTATTGTTGTATTGGTCATGGGATTGTAACAAGAAGTTTTTGTCTTTGGATGCAGCTACTGATTTGAGAGAGAAATCGCTTGTTCCAATCGTACGATGGTGATAAGTACTGGAGCTTGTTGATCTTATATGGGTTATTCTTTGATCAAATTTGTTTTTACTTGTTTCTGCAAATTCACAGAGCAAGGTCGAGATGGTAATTCCTGTTATGATAGGGGACTACACTGACTTCTTTTCATCCATTTATCATAAAAAGAATTGTAGGATTATATTTCGTGGACCTCAGACTCCAATTCGTGATAATTGGTATCTATAATTTTCTTTAAGTCGCGGGGTCTTCAGATAAATATCTTGCCACATACATTTGAGTAGCAGTTTTGACCATACAAACTCACTTGTGTTCAGGTTCCAACTTCTTGTTGCTTATCATGAACGTGCTTCCTCCATTATTGTATCTGGAACAGATGTTTTTTGACGAAGGTCCAACTTCCATTTTGTTTTATTCCTATCATGACATTGATTCACCTTCCTTTGACAATTTCTAATTTTTGGTTTGTCAAACAGTAAGCTTAAAAAAGATTAAAGGTTTTATTGTTTTGAGAGTATTATTGGGTATTTTTCTGAAGAATAAATTAATAGAAATTTAAATGATGTTGGTGATAATTACTAGCTCTACATGCTTAGTTTCAATTTGTTGTCAATAATCTACACGTTTTAAGTTTCAATGTTTGTTGTTTGAATCATATGCTTAATCTTATTTCCGGTTGCAAATATTCACCATGGCTACAAGATCAATGACAGTGGAAAAATTCTCAGTGAGGAGGAAAAAGCTGCAGAAAATGTCTATATCAAGGTAATTCTTGCATTCGTTTTATGCATGATCTTCTATTGTTTCAGTTGTTTCTTATTCCTTTCCATTTTAGTAGTTTCCTCACGACTTGTGTGCCATTGAGCTTTTATGCAAATTTTGAATTTTTGTTTAATACTGTTGAACGCTACGGGAGTTGGTCTTTGCACATATCACATGTTTTGTTGCTTATTCTCAACGTTCGTATTTATTCTCTTGGTGGGTAGTTTTCTCTTTCTTTGTTTAAGGCTATTCTTCAAGTAAGTGTGAATTTTATCAATTATATATTTTGATATTGGTTCAGATATTGCCAATTTAGTATGTTGTAAGCCGGGTTCATATTTCAAATAAAATGATATGTTTATAATTGATTCTGGTATTGGCAAGAGGTTTAAGCTGAAAATGTAAATGCTGATATTTCATTTGTTCTTCTAATAATATGCCAAGTTAATTAGTTTAGATGTTTGGTAGATAGATAATTTGCAATGCCTTTTATATCATTTGCATCCATCCATCTGGATGGGTAGGGAAGGCATATATGTGCCAATCCTTAAGTTCATTGGTACTATGGGTGAAGGACATGCATTAATTCTTGTTAGATGGATTTTTTTGCCTCTGATAGATTTTTATCTTGTTAGATGGATGTTTTGCCTGTGATAGATTTTTATCTTCTTCTATTGCCTACAGTTCCTGTTTCAATTAGTTGGCTACATACTTTTGTGTTTTTCTTTTTAAGCTATACATTTTCTTCTTTATTTTCGTCAAGGCTTAGCGATGCCTTAATTGTTGACTTCACATTCCAGAAAGTTGAGCAAGAGAAGTTGGAGAAGCTTGCACGCAAGGTTTTGAACTTGATTTTTGACCTGTTGTTTTCCTGCATCTCCAGGATATCATCTTTTTCTTATTAATGATGAAGTTTCAAGAGGATATCTAGCTTTTAACAATCTTTTGTGATGTTCTGGGTAATTAAGTGCTTGTTTGGATGAGCTTATATCAGTAGAGCTTTTGTCAGTAGAGCTTTTCTTAGAAGAGCTTTTTTAATAAGCCAATTAACTGTTTGGTTGTCAATTAAAAAAATAACTTTTTTGAAAGAGCTCCATACAATAGACTGTTTGACAACATAAAAATAAAAAGCACTTTTATTAAATAGATAATGTTTGGATATATTTTTAAAATTTTGAAATGAATTATTATGTATGTATGTATCATTCTTAAATTTAATTTATACTGTTTTAAAGAATTCTAAAAGAGATAAATAAATTATTTTTATTAAATACTTTTGAATATTATATTTTAGTAGTTAAAATTTAAAAAAAAATATACATTATATTCAATAGTTAATTTCATTATATTGCAATGAATATTTAAATTGCACTAAATAAATAATATTTTGATGTATTTGTAAAAACTAAAAGGAAGTATTATGCATGTATATATTATATGAAGAGTATAAATTTAAATTTAATAGCAAATAATTCAATTATTAATTTATAATATTTGAAATAATCCCAAAAGAACTAAATAAAATTGACTAATAAATTTTTGAGTAACTCTATATAACATATTAACAATTTGTCAAAATAATATTATTAAATAAATTGTAGGCTTATTTGACACAGAAAAAAATTTACACTTTTCTATTTAAGCTTTTTTATCTCTTGAAACTTTTTTTTCCAAAAAATATCCTTATTGATTTATTATGAAATTTTCTATTATAACTTTTCATCTCTTGAATTTCTTAAACTTATTGATTTATTATTTTTAGTTGGTTACAAACTTAACACGTATCATCACGATCTATATCAAATTAAAATATGACTTAAAATATTTGCAAGCTCAAATAACACTCCTTTGAGGTTTAAAACAAGGCATTTGGTCCTCACGTGAGGTCACTTTGTACTATAATATACACCTTAATCCTATTTTACAAAATCAAATGCCAACTCAACATGTACCATGTCTATTGATTCTTCTTCAGCTTTGACGTCGAAGTTGAAGGCTTAGGACCTTGACTGGAAGTTCTGATTATGAAAATAAGTGTTTCCACAAGCATGCCTACAACCACCAACCCAAGAATGCCTCCAGCAGCACTCTTCAAGTAAACAGAAGGAGCAGCACTAGTATTGATTGCATAAAAAAATGCAAAAGAGAATAATAAGAAATATATTAATACAAAAAGATATGTATATACCTATATATATGCTTAAAGATATGTATATGCATATATATATGCTTTCTCTGTATGCGGACAAATAAATGAAAGTTGTCAGGACATAGGTATGCATACATTAAGATGCTAGGTCACATTACCATTGCAGGAGTGTGGCTGAACAATGCTCTGAGTGAAGCGTATCCAACGAGATAGCCAGTAAACATGGTAAGAGCAACATGTAATCCTGTACAGGTATATAGTAAATTGCAATTTCAGCACCACAAAATCTGAGGATAATAACAGAGGGGAATGATTTTGTAAATATGGTGAAAAAAACAGCAAAAGATTCTAATATAGTAAAGAATATGGATTTAAAAATTATATACATAAAAGAGGAAAAGAAGAACAACACAATGATCATGTTGCACTATCAAAAAACATAATAACAGAAACTATTGATCACAATCAATTCAGTTCAGAAATTTGCAGAGGGAAGTGTGGCAAGTGTAATATCATTGATATGAATGATGAAAGGAATTTCTCAGCAAGTGAGGTAGTTATGTTGAAATGTATTCCTAGTTACTCAAGATGCAATCAAATCATTTCATGGCTACTTCAGCTGTGGCAAGTAGATACATTAG
>JANKOE010000206.1:82873183-82897821 GCA_026284465.1 Erythroxylum citrifolium | reverse complement strand
AAATCAGACAAATCAATGCCCTAGTGCCAATTGCCACAAATACCAATTACCCAGTTAGACTCCACCAAGTAAATCAGTTGGCGATATGCAAATTAACTAACTCTACAATCAGGCCTCAATCGCAGAATTAAATAATAAGCAATGACAGTAAAACGGAAACAGTACGAATATTATAAACCAAATATCAGAACATTAAGGTCTCACATGTCAAAGCATAATAACCGGAATTCCCCGACTAAAAGTAACTTAGCTACTCATAACAAAATTAACTAAAGCAGAATTCCTAAATAACATAATCGAAATCACAATGAAAAGAAATAAAAACTAATAAAATAATGCTGGAAATCTGGAAACGCTGTCTGGACGTTGCTCCCTCGCTGGCGGCTGCTGTTGTAATCTAAAAACCAAAGAAGAACCAAACCCTCGCTGCCGTCCCTGTTCGTTTCAAAATCTCCAGAAGAGAAGTCGTTCCCTCTCTTGTTAATTATTTTCTATTTATATCTCCTGCTTCTAGGTTTTCTTTAATAAAGATGGGCCCCATCTCATGACCATCCAAACCCTTAGCTGATTTTTGCGTCATCTATGTTGGGCCTCCATGAAGTCCACCTGCTGCCTTAAATAGCCTAGCTAAAATGACAAAGACTCTTATGCCTTGCGTTAATTTCCTCTCCGATGCGTTGATTGCTTGTTGATGTGTGACTTTTGCATCTTTTTAAGTGATCATTTAATTCCCTTGCGTCAACACCTGTCCTCCAACGCTGCTGCCATTTCTTCCATTGCCTCTTGCGTTAATTCCACTGATAATTTTGTGCCTTTAATTGTTGCTTACCAGTTGCGTGCTTGTTGCGTCCTCACGTGCCTCCTTTTAGTTGATTTCTACTGTCTTCTAATTTTAATTACCTTGTTACGGCGTTGTTCTTCTTGCTGGCCAATTACGTTTTTTTCCTTGTAGCTCATTTGTTGCTCCTGGTCTGCGCATGATTTATTTCTTGTAGCTTAAATTAGGTGCTGTTTTCTTCTTAGTTTGACCACATCATGCAAAGATTGTAATTTCCTACAAGGAAATATTAAATCAAATTAAGTCCCAATAATTAAATCAAGAAGAGGAATAAAAAGAAATAATTAAAACATAAAAATTAGAAGAAATATGCACTTATCAAGAATAAAGGTATTGCAATACTTCAATTCAAAGCGATCATGAAAGAAAATTTGATAACAGAAAGTTTGAAGAATTGTATGACAACAATGGTATAATTTATAACTTCTCTTGTCCAAGGACGCCTCAGCAAAAAGGATATGTAGAGAGAGAACAAAACGTTGGTTGATATGGCCAAGATCATGCTGTGTGAAAGTGGACTACCTCATAGATGCTAGGCAGAAACAGTATCCATGACATGTTATATACTTAACAATTTTCTTATAAGACCTATTCTGAAAAAGACTCCTTATGAGCTGTGGAAAGGAAGAAAACCAAATATTGCTAACTTTTGAGCATTTGGCTGGAAGTGTTTTGTCCTAAATAATGGAAAAGACAATCTTGGGAAGTTCAATGCGAGATCAAACAAAGCTATTTTCTTGGGCTACAGTACTGCTAGTAAGGGATTTAGAGTATATAATAAAAGAACAAAGAAGATAGAAGAATCGATATATGTGGTATTTAATGAAGCACTAACTTTGACAACAACAATTGACTCAGATGATAAAGAGCATCATTTGACTCCTAAAAATACATTGAAAAATCAAACTACTCTTATAATACCTTTAGAATGAAAAAATCAAGAAGGTCCCTATGAAGCTAGAGTAGGCTCCCTCATCTCAGTAGGAACCTATGCAACGAAAAACACTGAGAGAATGGAGAGGTCTTGATACACATCAATATATTCTTGGAGATCCTTCTGAAAGTCTAAGAACAAGATCATCGTTCAAGAACAACCTTGTACCTATCATCTCATAATTAGAACCAAAGTCTATTAAAGAAACTCTCACTGATGAGAATTGGTTGTCAGCTATGGAAGACGAGCTAAGTCAGGTTGACAAGAACAAAGTATGGAATCTGGTGCCTCGTCCACCAAACAAGTTAGTTATTGGAACTCGTTGGGTATTTCAAAACAAACTTGACAAAAATGGTAAAGCGGTGAGAAATAAAGCTAGACTTGTAGCTCAAGGTTACAATCAACATGAAGGTATTGATTTTGACGAAACTTGTGCATCTGTTGTTAGGTTGGAATTAGAATTTTACTTCCCTTTGCATGCTATAAAAACTTCAAGTTGTTCCAAATGGATGTTAAAAGTGCATTCTTAAATGGTCACATTAACGAAGAAGTATTTGTTAAGCAACCCCCAAGTTTTAAAGATGAAAACCATTCGAATTACATGATGAAGTTAACCAAAGCTTTGTATGGTTTAAAGCAGGCTCCACAAGTATGGTATGAGAGGTTAAGTAACTTTCTGTTTGAGAATAACTTTAAAAGAGGAAATGTCGATAAAACCTTATTTATTAAGAGAAAGTAAAATGATTTACTCATAGTGCAAATATATGTTGATGACATAATATTTGGTGTTACTAATCCATCCTTCTGTGAAAGAATTCTCAGCATTAATGCAGGGGGAGTTTGAAATGAGCATGATGGGAGAATTATTATTCTTTATAAATTACAAAGCAGACAAATAGAAAAAGGAATCTTCATCAGGCAAGACAAATACACAAGGGAACTCATCAAGAAATATCATTTTGAGAATGCCAAATTGATGGGTACTCCAATGTACACTGGAACTAAACTTGATAAAGACGAAGAAGGCAACATTACGATGAGACAAAGTATAGAGGAATGATTATATCACTGCTATAACTTACAAGCTCAAGGCCAAACATTATGCTTAGTATGTGTCTTTGCGCATGCTTTCAATCAAATCCAAAAAAAAGCCATCTTCAAGCGATCAAAAGAATCTTTTGATATCTCTACAAAACTATAGATTTTAGACTATGGTATCCAAAAACCAATTCATTTGACATAGTGGGCTATTGTGATGTAGATTATGCAGGTGCTAAAGTCGATCAAGAAAACATAAGTGGTCACTGTCAATTTCTTAAAGGATGTTTAATATCTTGGTCCTGCAATAAGTAAAATTGCATTGTGCTTTCAACGACTGAAGCTGAATACATAGCAACTACCAGCTGTTGAGCTCAAATCTTATGGATGAAGCATCAACTTCATGATTTTTTTCTCTAAATTTTTCTCATATTCCTTTATTATGTGTTAATACGAGTGCTATAAATCTTTCTAAAATTTATGTGCATCATTCTAGAACTAAATATATAAAAATCAAACAACATTTTCTTAAAGGTCATGTTTTAAAAGGAACCATTGATCTTTTGCATGTTAAAACTGAGAATTAAATAATTGATGTTTTCACCAAGCCACTCTCTGAAGATAGATTTTGCATGTTAAGAAAAGAGTTTGGTATGTGCAAACTCTTTGATATTATTTCTGCATGAATATTCTCTACTACTTACCTTTGCATTTCGCATAGTAGGCTCCTTCTATTCCAATTCCTTAGAAACTCTCCCCTGGTATGCGATGAGCTAGTCAGGATATTCTACACACATATGAAAAAGGAAGAAATTAATAGAAAACTAGCCATTGTCTCATGGGTGAATTAATATGAAATTTTAATTTCTAAGAAAATCTTAGGAGATATACTGGAAGTAGCTCTTACGGGGAGAACTAATTTTTCGTGTCATAAGTGGGATGTTGATGATCTGAAGTTAGTCAAAGTCATCAAATCCATCTACCTTCATACTAAAAACACCCAATACAGGAGGCCCTGAAGCAGACAATGAGACTTAATACCACGATGCCTTGCATCATTTTCAACTACTTCAATTTTTCCCAGGAGTAGCTCAGTTGAGAGTTGCAGCTTGCTGGATACTTAAGTGGTGTACAATTTGCTAAAGGGAACATAATGAATCTTCCAGCTATGATCTTAAGGTTCATAATGGATAAGGGGAATCATAAGAATACAACCAGTTGCCTACCTTATGGAATGTTGCTCACCAAAATTTTCAACCATTATGGAGTTCCTTTTGTAAATCTGAATTGTTATGCACGACTAAGTTTCACCCTCCCATTCCCTATCATTTTAGATACGTATTGCAAAACAATGTCTGGGTACATAAAAGATATGAAAGAGTAGCTGAAAACTTAGATACTACTCTAGATCAACAAAATCTTGTCCCTCCTCAGGATGAAAATAGTGCAAATCTTCAACAACAGCTGAAGGATATTAAGTCAATTAAGAACAAATGTGAGAACAAATAGATAACATACATAATCAACTTCTTAATATGCAAATTTTGCTCGGAAGAATCCTTGAATCTCTTAAATAACTCTGTTGCTATTTGCTTTATGTTTGGTTTACTTATACTAATGATTTTCTTTGATGCTATATTTACTCTTTTCCTCTACTTCTTTCTTTTTATCTCACTTCCTCCTTATACTTTATTATTTTTTAATAATGACAAAAGGGAAGATTTTGTATGGATATATTTTTTCCATATATGATGATATATTTCTCAATGCATTTTTCTCAATGTTGCCTCAATTATATATGTGATTGATTATGTTATTAAAATTATGAAAATCCGTTATATATAAATGATAGGTTCCTTTCTTAAGAGACAGGCTCCTTCTAATTATATCTGAACATATAAAAGTCATAAGTATTTTTTGAAATAATTTATTATCTCTTTGAGTTTTGAAAAATATACCTATTATTACTTGTCATCATCAAAAAGGGGGAGACTGTTAGCTCAAGGTTTATGATTAACTATTTTAATAATAACTGTATAATATTTCAAAATTCAAATGGGATTCATTTTCTTGTATAATAAACGGTCTTATTCTAAAAAAGAAATAAAATAATAAGAAATACACTTTCTTTCTTGTAGGAACCATCATTATGAACTTACCTTATTAGAAATGGTTTATCCGAAAGGATCCTACTAATTATGAAGGACGTATATTAGCCCTGTGATTAATGAAGATTTTTGGCAAAGATGACATCAAAGTTATTCAGATTTAAATCCATCCAGTTGACTAAAGATGCAAGTGAAGTAACGGCTAGTTGAAGAAATTGACTATTTAAGGAAGAGCTAATGCAACTGTGAACAACAACTGAACAATATAGAAGCTTGCGAAGCTATATTGTTAAAACTCATCAAAAGTATATATATTCTTGAAAGCGATATCTTTGTAAAATTCTCTTATGCTTTAGAAAGTGAAATATTGTTGAGAGAGGTTACTATAGCTTATATCGAGCAAACGACATTTTTATTTGAGACCTTGTAAAGACTACTAAAATACTACTAGTACGGAAGGTTAAAGAACATTGAAAATTATTAACTTGTGAGCTTAGAGAGGCTCGTCAAATTCCTACTTGATTTTATAGTGAAACACTCAAGTTGGATACTTAAGGACTGGACGTAAGCTTGGGTTATAAGCCGAACTAGTATAAATCAGTTGCGTCCTTTTTCTCTCTCTCTTCTTATCTTTTATATTTCTGTATTACATTGTGTGTGTGTTCATTTCAGTAAGAGGCTCCTTCACTTTTATAATAATTCCCTTATGTTTTCAATTTATTGACGGTTCCTTTCAGTTTTAACAGGCATAACATGATTTATCATTCAGTAGGCTCCTTTTGTTTAAGCAGGGTCCTATCCCACAAAAGGCTCCTATTACCTAACAAGCTCTTGTCGTTTAAAAAGCTTTATTGTCTGACAGCCTCCTACTATTTTTTTATTCATTAACTAGGATCTATTTTTATATGAATTGAAAGTAATTTGCAACAAAAAAATTTGTCACACACAATTTACCCACTCTTGCGTATGTTTGCTATATTACTTTAGGTAATAGTCCTCATCTTACTATTAATATATTTTTTGTTGCAAAATTTATTATTAATAATTTCTATCTTATTGAATTTGACCTTTTTGGTTACATTGTAAAGGACCTCTACACCAAGATACCACTCCTTGCAGGATCCATCTATAATAATCTCTATCTAATAAAGGTTCCTATGCATTTTAGCAATTTGGTTAACTTTGCAGTCTCCTCTAGTTCACTTAATTTGTGGCACCAGTGTTTGGGTCATCTATGTCCATCTACACTCTCTAGATTGTCCACTTTTTTATCTAATAAATCAAAATTGATGTTACCATGTAATTCTTATATTTAAGGAAAGAGTATAAGTCTTTCATTTCCCTTATCTTCTTGTCTCTCTACACAACCTTTACAACTTGTCCATTGTGATATTTGTGGACCTTCCCCATCACTTTCACTTTCTAGTTATCGATATTTTGTTATTTTTGTTTATTACTTTAGTCATTTTACATGGATTTTTAAAGATACCATTAAAAACCTTTTCTCTACCACCACTAGTAAAGCTTTTCAATATAGAGCTCCTAAACTCATTAACGGTGCCTTTGCTAATTATCTGAGTTCAGTATTACACCTCGTATACCATGCCCTTATACTCCTCAACAAAATAGTATTGTTAAATGCAAAACTTGTCATATGACTGGAGCACATTCGCCTTACTAATTATCTAATAATCTTATTACATACTCATGTTCTTCATCAAAAATTCCCACATGACATGTTTTTCCATGACAAACCTAACTTCTCCCATTTTTGTAATTTTTATTGTGCATGTTTTACCTTTTAGACTTCACACATCCTTACAAACTTTCATCTGAATCAATGCCATATGTCTTCCTTGACTATTCCTCTTAATATAAAGGCCACTGTTGCTTTGATCCCATTACATATAAACTTTATCTCTCTCATCATTTTCTTTCTATTCAAAATTATTTTCCCTATCTGCAACCATCTTCACTTCCTTTATATTTTTCCACCTTTTCTTCCATCTCCTTACCCCTCCCTTGTTAACCTATTTCCTCATATACATTCTCGAATTTTCCCCACTTCCTCTTTTACACCATCACTACCTCCTTATCTTACGATTGCATAAACAAAAGAACACACTTGTATCCCTATAACCTTCTCATATTACATTACCTACTCTACCATTATTCACCAATCTCCTTCTAATATAACATTATTTACTCAAGCTAACAATTTTCCCTTATTGGTTCCAAGTTATTTTTGATGAGTTCATAGCTCTTCATTACAATCACACATGGTCCCATATTTTTCATCCACACAAGACACAAAAATGACATGATATGGTTCAGGTTTTGGCATACGCCAAAATTGTCAATTAGAAATGTGTTTTTCACACCAAATGGAATCCTAATGGCTTAGTTAAGCGTTATAAAACTTGTCTTATTGTCAAAGGATATCATAAGATTGCTAGGATTGATTATACTGCCACTTTTAGTCTTGTAGTTAAACCCACCACCATCTGTCTCATTCTAACTCTTGATCTTTCTAGCCAATGGCCTATTTGTCAACTTGATTTCATTAATGCATTTCTCTATGATCATCTCCACGAACATGTCTTCATGAATCAATCATATGGCTTTATAGATTTCATTATCCTCATCATATTTTTCACCTTCATAAAACACTTATAGTCTTAAACAAGCTCTACGAACTTGGTTTCATTGTCTCAGCCAAAAGCTCCTCAAATTTAACTTTTTTTTCCTCCAAATTACCTTTTTCTCTATTCATTCATAAATGTTCTTCTTACACCACCTATTTCCTAGTCTATATGGATGATATCCTTGTAACAGGTTCTTCACAATCTTTTGTTGATTTTCTTATCCATAACCTTAACACCACCTTTTCCATTAAATACTTAGGTTCTTTGCATCATTTTCTTGGTAAAGAAGTTCACTCTACTTCCTTTAGTCTTCTTCTTACCTAAACTCAGTATATCAAAGATCTCTTTATTCATACTGATCTTGACAAATCTAAACTAGTTCCCACATCTATCACTCCCACTATTTTGCATTCCAAAAAGTATGCCATTCCTCTCTTTAATCCTACTGAGTGTTGGCATTTCTCTTTAGTACCTGTGTCTCACCTATCCTGATATTTAATTTGCAGTGAACAAAGTCTTTCAGATTCTACAATCTTACTAACAATCATTGAACCGTTCGATATCTTTACTCCACAACCACTTATAGAATTCATTTCACTAAATCCACATCACTAGCTCTTCACCCCAATTGGGATGCTAATTGGGCTAGTTATCCTGATGGTTGTCGTTTCATATCTAGTTATTGTATCTTTTTTAACCCTAATTTCATTTTATGATGTGTCCAAAAAAAACCTACATGATATAGTACTAAAGCCAAATACAGAAGCATTTCCTTATCAATTATTGAACTAAGTTGACTCACTTCTCTTTTTAGTGAACTTAGTCTAGCTCATGCCCTACTATTTAATGTGATAAGCTTACTGCAGATCTTATCTCTTAGCTCACAAAAAAACACATCAAGATCCATATTCATTTTATTCATGGTTGGTTGCTTCCAAAGCACTTTTTATTCGACACATCTCCTCATTTAACGAAATTGTTAATGTTATAACCAAGGCCTTGTCCTCTTCTATGTTTCATCAACTTTGACACAAGCTCATGATTTTATCCCATCATAAGCTTAGGAGGGATGATAACACATGTCTTATTCTCCAGGAATCCTAAATTCTTGATTACCAATGTTTACGTATCATCATAATATTTTCAGTTACGTATTTCATTGATCTTATCTTATATCCTATCAAAGTTTATATTAAAATGTTCATGCATATACTTAGACTATTTGACCCTGAAAAGTAAAATGTTGTTAGAAGCAAAGACATAGTCTTCTATGAGCATAAGACATGTATAGATCTCATGAAAAAAGACAAGTCTACCTTTATTTATTCTTCGGTACTACTTATCCTATCCCTATTTTTTCTTACGTTGATTAGCCTATAGGTGAAAAAGATAAAGGATATGAGTTGGAATGAGAAGGTAATGATCAGGTGCAATTTGATTGAGATAAGTCGTGTGAGCCACATCCTATGGATAATGTAAAAGAGGCCTATGAGCATCATTAACAGGGGGAGCAACTTGCTCAGGTGTTGGAGTATGTCTAACTTCAAAGGTTAGCTAGAGAGAAGAAGCGTTTGACAAGGTACCTTACTTTAGAATATCTCTTAGTCACTACTGAGTGGGAGTTAGAGAATTTCCAATAAGTGTACCATTTAAAGACAAGGACTCTTGACTTAAGGCATTGCAAGAGGGAATGGATTTTTTGAATAAGAATGAGACCTACGAGTTAGTAAAGCTTCCTAAAAGAAAAAAGCATTGAAAAATAGATGGTTGTTCAATATCAAGAAAGATGGTGACAAGCTGGTGAAGTGTAAGTTGAGGCTAGTGGTAAAGGGATACAATTAGAAAAAATGTATCGACTTTGATGATATTTTTCCACTACTAGTCAAGATGACCTCTATATGTACTATCTTAGGTCTACTTACGAGTTCGTATCTAAAAAAGTGTGAAAATTTCCTTCTTATAAGGCGATATGAATAAGGAGATATACATAGAGCAATAGTAAGAGTTCAAAGTCAAAGGGAAAGAGGATTTAGTATGCATGTTAAACAAGAGTCTTTATGGGCTCAAACAAACATCAAGTTAGTGGTACAAGAAATTTTATTCTTTATGTTAAGCAATAATATATCTTCAATTCCATATTCCTCTACTGTTGGCTCCTTATTGTAAGTCATAGTGTGCACTA
Source organism: Erythroxylum citrifolium (assembly GCA_026284465.1). Classification (NCBI taxonomy): domain Eukaryota; kingdom Viridiplantae; phylum Streptophyta; class Magnoliopsida; order Malpighiales; family Erythroxylaceae; genus Erythroxylum; species Erythroxylum citrifolium. The sequence goes on along the minus strand of JANKOE010000206.1, from coordinate 82,888,076 downwards.
GACCAGATATTGAAGACACTGTTAGGTTAGTGAGCATATTTTCATATAATCCAGGAAAAGGTACATTAGGAAGTAATGAAGTGGATCTTCAAGTATTTGCAAGCACTTCAAGATTAATGTTTGTATTTTGGAGCTAGTGATATAATTCTGGAAGGGTACAATGATGTGAACATGGCTGATGATCTCGATAACAGAAATTTGACCTCAAGTTATTTGTTCAATTTTTTTGCAGGAGCCATTCATTGGCAATTAAAGTTGTAGAAATATGTATAATTCTCATACCAAACATATTGATCTAAGGTATCATTAGTTTTGATATGTAGTTGAGGAGCAATTGAAGAAATTGAAGAAGATTCACATGGATAAGAATGAGATCAATCCCATTTTAGACTTATTTACTAGACCAATTCCACTAAAAATGGGCTTCGAAAGTGTTAGTTGTCTATTATTGTGGCTACTGATCATGTAAGTGACCGAAATTGTTTATCTCCACAATATTGAGATATGAGGCTTGAAAATCAGACTTGGTCATAGCACACGATCATCTTGAGGCTTGAAAGTCAGACTTAGTCACCACGAACAGTTGTGTGGACTATCGTGTGCATTGTAAAATCTTATCTTTTAAGATTTAAAAGGCTTGTTAAGATGTAGAAGTTGCATAAGACAGAAGCACTCGACAAAAGAAAAGTTTTATAGTTCAATTTTTATGATTACTTTAAGAAGTAGTATTATTATATACCTATCAATTTGTATTTAATCTTGGAGCTAAAGAAAAGAGATTAGGAATAGCTATTTTGAATGGTATTCTTGAGTTACAGTTAATAACCTGAAACAGTAAATGCTTGCATCTTGTTAATTGTTATATATTGGATCTTTTTTATTCATTTGTCTTGTATTTTTTGTTGGAAAATTAAGGTTGGATCCGATCCTACTCGTAGCAAAAATAATACAAAATTTTTTCATTTGATTTCTTGAAAGGCAAGATAACTAAAATAAATGATTAACACATAAATCATAATGAAACAAGAAACAAATATCTGGCCTCTAACAGTATCTACAGAACAAATTGAGAGAACTTTACGATAGTTGCAGGGAAGGTTAGGCAAATAGTGTTAGCTTCATTAGATCTTAAGTCTATTTATAATATGTTTTGGAATTGTAGTAATTTAACTGAAATTAAATTCTAATTTCAATTAAACTTTAATTAGAACTATAATAGTTCTAATTAAATACTAGTTATGCCCAAATAAGATCTAATATCATAGTAATTCTTATTTATTAAATATCTCATATTTAGGGCCCGTTTGGTTGAGCTTCTATCAGTAGAGCTTTTCTGGGAAGAGCTTATTTTAAAAGCTAGTTGGCTGTTTGGCTGTCAATTAAAAAAATAGCTTTTAAAAAAGAGCTTCTTATAGTAGACTATTTGGGAACATAAAAATAAAAGGCACTTTTATTAATTTTAGCTATATTTTATTTTATAATAAAATTATTTATGCTAAATAATTTTTAAAGTATATTAAACAATATGAAATGTACCATATTGAAGGAAATTGTAGATAACCATCTTGTAGGAAATAATTTAAAGAGATGTCTCATTTTCTTATAGGAAATAAAATTAATATGAAAAATAAATATTAAAACATGTAAAAAAAGTTAAAACATGTACAAATAACTCATCATGTATTACTTTCAGCCTATATTTAAAAACAATTTTACATGCTACTTTGAATCATTGAGTGCACTTAAAATAACTAGATAACTACTTTAAGGAACTAACAATTTCACTAACGGTTTGATGGAATCAAACCATTAAAAAAGTAAAAATGGCAGAGAACAGACTCCACAAAAAGAACAGTGCTACTCTGTAAGTTACACACATACAATATGTAAATCACACAATGAAAAGTTTTACAATCAATTTCAGAAAGTTCAAAACACAAGAAAAATATTAAACATACCTCAACAACAACAAGTAGCGTTTCTCCTTTTGTCTTTCTGCTTTCAATGCTGATACTGGACAATATAAAAATCACAATGTTATTACATAAATTTAATTGATAGCAATAGCACAAAGCAGAGTTGAGTTCTGCGTTGTTAACAACGCAGACCAGACGTGTCTGCGTTGTTGACAACGCAGACGAGTCTGCGTTGTTAACAACACATAGACGACAACGCAAACGTTGTCTGCATTGTTGACGCAGATGCAGACATTCGTCTGCGTCTACGCAGACGTCGACGTCTGCGTATTAAACCTAGACCCAGCAACAAATATGGAGGAACTGACCTGATACTAGGGTGTTTTCAGTTGTGAGTGATTACAGAAGATGAATCGTGAGTGTCTTGAGTAACAGAAGAAAGAGAAAGAAAAGAAAGAGATGCTGTCAAATTTTTATTTACGGAAGTGACGGGAATGGTCTACCCTAAAAAGCTGTATTAGCTTTTTCAAAAGCTATTTCTACTTCAAAAGTGCTTTTGAAGTTTGCAGCCAAACACCCATTTTTTCTTGAAAATAACTTTTGTGGTGGAAAAAAGTGCTTTTGGAGTCTCCAAAAGCTGAACCAAACGGGCACTTATTCATCTTAATGCCCTTTAAATAGGATCAAACATGGAGTTTTTAGGAAGTAAAATAAAATAGGAATATGCTAACTTATATCCGGGCTAAAAATAGACATAAAAATAATATACTTCCTAAATAAGATGGCCAGTGCCTAAATAAAATAATCACTAATCAAGCTGGTTTTTCTTGTTTATTTTCTTTCCTAAGAATGCATCGTGCATATAAGACTACTACCTAAATATGATAATCAATGCAATTACTTCCTATTCAAGGTGATCTTCTTATATATTTCTTTTATAAGGATGCATCATGCATATCATTTGCTTCCCACGGACAAAGAGCTTGTCCTGAAGCTTGAACTCAGGCTAACTCTGGTTATCATGGCCCTCCTTCATCTTCTTCTTCAGATTCTACCAATTCTACCTAGAACAATTTCTTACATTTATGCACCCCAAGGCGTGTTTGTGCTCCCAATATTGAATGTTGTCTTGGAATTTTCCTTCTTTGCAATTGTCCCTTTAGTGACTATTTTCAAACTGTTCCCAACAGGTGTTGCCTTATGATTGCCCCATAACACAACCTGGTTGCTCCTCAATTTTTCTTATCATAAGTGCGGGCTAGATTCATAGCAGCTCCTACGTTGTTTGGTTGCTGCAATTCTACTTCTAGTTGCAGCCCTTCTATAAGACCAATAGTGAATAGGCTGATTTGTTGCTTCATAGTGAGCTCTGTGATTATTGGAACTCCTGTTGATAACCCTCCACCATTCCTATCTGCTATGATAGCCAATGCACCTAGGCGGGTTAAGGCTCATTGCAGGCCCTAACTTCAGGCGATATTGCTCCTTAAATGTCCCCCGAATCATATTCGCTTCCTTTTTCTTTACCTTGTAAACACAGTTGTGCTTCCCAATTTAGATGGAATGTTGTCAGCCCCACGTTCTCTCCTTTAAGCATTCGTTGATTTTTAAAGAATTGTTCACACTTATGGATCCAAATTAATGATCATCGTTACTGTCTTATGAATAAAATTCTAATTTAGAATAGCTAAGAACAGTAGTTCCTCCGGCTTACCCAATGCTTCTTTCCTCCTTTCCTTATTAGTATTCTTCCCCTTTCTAGGTCCTATTGTTGTTGTTTAGAAACTTGTCCTTGACAATTATTTTGTTAACTAATTTTACGAAAAATTCTGATTGATTTCTTGTTCATTGTAATATCCTTTGAACATGCTTAGTATATAGAGTTATTAGGAAGTAAAATAGAATAGGAATTTACTAACTTATTCTCCTATTAAAAATAGACTTATGAAAATGATAGACTTCATAAGTAAGATGATTGCTTTCTAAATAAGATAACTATTGCAATTACTTCCTAATCAAGATGATCTTCTTGTATATTTCTTTCCTAGGGATGCGACTTTTGCATGTCATTATGTTCACTTATAAGTATAGACAAAAAGCAAACTACTATGTGTTATATGGTAAAATAGTGCTTGGATCTATTTTTAGGTTCTTGTTTAAGGACAACATATTACACATCAATTGATGCATTTAAACCTCTTTCTTCATGGAAATGGGCTTTCTACTTGTGGTTTAGTGGGCTTTATTTTATTGAATGTCTACAATAACTGCTTGATTACTTGGACTAGATATCATATTGTTTGCTATGTTATTGTCTATCTTTTTGGTTGCAGGTTAATCCCCACACACATCAGGTTAAGTTATGTGATTTCGGGAGTGCAAAAGTCTTGGTATGTATTGTTCATTAACATATTTAGTTGTGAAAAAATTCCTCAGCTCAGTTGGATTTTGGTAATTCCTTTGGGGCAGGTAAAAGGGGAACCAAACATATCTTACATCTGTTCAAGGTATTACAGAGCTCCTGAACTCATATTCGGAGCAACCGAATATACAACAGCTATTGACATCTGGTCTGCTGGCTGTGTTCTGGCTGAGTTGCTACTTGGACAGGTAGAAAGTTTTGAGATTTTGCTCATTTCTTTTGTGGATATATTATCTTCATTTGACGCCTAACAATTTGTTTTCTGTCAGCCTTTGTTTCCTGGTGAGAGTGGAGTTGATCAACTTGTAGAGATTATCAAGGTAAAAGGTTTTCTTATTGTTGTTCATCTTTTAAACCCATGGCAGTGGATTTATTGTTGGGGAAGTTTCTTTCTATATTTCTACTTGGTGTAATGTATTGTTGTTGAGAGTCAAATTCTTCTCCTTTGATTTCTTTTCCTTCTAAATCCAATTTATAATGTCATTGACTTTCAGGTTTTGGGCACTCCGACAAGAGAAGAAATTAAATGTATGAATCCTAATTATACAGAGTACAGATTCCCTCACATCAAAGCTCATCCTTGGCACAAGGTGTTAAATTTGTTTAAATAGTTGAGAGATTCATTTTATTCTCTTCAATAGTATCATTTATCAGCAGTTTGCTTACACGCTGCTTCCTTTCTAGATATTCCACAAGCGCATGCCTCCTGAAGCTGTTGATCTGGTTTCAAGACTATTGCAATACTCACCTAATTTGCGATGCAGTGCTGTGAGTTGTCCTTTTTCTCTTTCCTCACTCTTGTTGCTGTGTGAGAATTGTTATGAACTGTATTTTCTTTCCATTTACCCTTTCCCATTCTCAGCCAGTGACCAAAAACATAGTAAGCTATGTGGTTAATTTTTCTAACTGCTGATTTGGTATCTTCAAGTTCCAATCTGTTTACCGCTAATGTTGATCACAGAAAGTGTTGTTTTTCTTGCTTCTTTTTGACTGGATATACCCTGAGCTTGTCATTGCTTTGTGTTTTGCCTCGTTCATGCTCTATGTACTTTTTTGTTTTGGCAGTTGGATGCCTTGACTCATCCTTTCTTTGATGAACTACGTGACAAAAACACCCACTTGCCAAGTGGTCGAGTCCTTCCACCGTTATTTAATTTTAAATCTCATGGTAGGGAACTGTTTTGAGCAACACTAGATTTATTATCAATATGCCCTTACCATTTGTTGATCACGTGCTGCTGTTGGTGTAGAATTGAAGGGGGTGTCAGCAGAAACTTTGGCTAAATTGATACCAGAACATGCAAGGAAGCAATCTCCCTCTCATGGCTTGTGATTTGGTTTTGATCTGTAACTAGTGTTCTCCAAAATGGAAGAGCTATATTTGCTCACTCCATCTCTGTACTTCCGGTAATATTTCTTTCCCGTACGTTTGTTGTATCAGCTTTGTTTTTATTGTGAAAACCAGATTAGAGACGTACCTACTCGATGATGTGATTATCAGAAAGTTCAGTCCGATTTCCCGTGTGCTCATGCGTCTTGTACTGTAAAACTAAACATACCAAAGACAACACAAATGTTTTATCTGTATTTCTAATGCTAGAATGACATACTTTTTGTCATAAAATGGTCATCTGGGTATACACTACAGGCAGTTGAGAAAAGATTTAGCTCCTAGTGGGCTTTCGTATTAGCTCTTCATCTCTTTTTCTTCCTTGTATCTGCCCTACTTTCATCATTCTCAAACTGTAAGGTGAATAGAAGGACGTTATATTCGCTAATCTGTTCGGGTTTCAAAGCTCTAACGTAGATCCTTGTATAAAACTCTCTAACTTGCAATAAAACAAAAAATAAATTAAAATATATTTTCTGTCTTCTTCAGCTTCCTTGCATAGTACATATGTTGAGTGATTTGTGCCAAACCACCTACATTTGGTTCTTATTCTATTCCTAATCACAAGCCATGTAGGAACTAAAGCTTCAGGATTAAGGGACTGTTTCCATAAGAGTTCATGTCAGGGGACCTCTCTTGAGCTACCTGAGTGTATCTTATGACGAGTGATTTGTGAACTTTCCATTCAAATTTGGAGACCATAAAATGCAGTATTCTTCATTTCCAAGTGATATTTGAGGAAGGTGATCAACCAATGTAGAAAAACCTCTAAAGTTCTGGGAAGATACTTTGGGGTCTATAGGGATTTTGTTTCTCAACTGGATGATCTCATTACTTTGGATAAGAGGGCTAGAATCTAACCAGTTATCAAACTAAAATCAAGTTTTGGCCCCATTTCCCAGCTTATGCTTGATCCAAGGATATATCAAGTTTTCGATGCTCAACAATTGGTTGAAAGTCTAAGAGTAGTCTCTTGAAATTGTAATTTTGCTAGAAATTTGTATTAAACCCATTTTAATTAAAAGGTTCTTATTTTAAGTTTCTTTTCTTAATAATTGATTAAAAATCAAATTTATTTTACAATGATTTTATAAGCTAAGCACTTTTTCTATGCCATAAATAAATCATAAACTCCTAGACATCCAACCATATGTTTTATTGGCTTCAGTATGCTTTTAAATCCACACCCAATTTTATTCTATTTTAAAACCTCTCCAAACTTGCAAAATACTTTCAGACCTAGGTTTAAGACATTTTTAATTCCTCTCCATTATATTTTCCCTATATTTCCTTAAATTAGATAGATGGAGACTCCATTGAATATGTTATTTCATCATTGGGAGCTATTTCCATTAACACATTTAAAAATTGATTCTGATATTATTTTATTTTCTTGTAATTTATCTCCTCTATTATTATTAGCTACCTTTTCCTATTTTGTAGTGTACATGAGGTAGTATAAGAATTTTCAGGAAAACTGTTTGACTCCCTTTTATAACTATAAAAATCATGTTGTCATACATATTTTATTTTTTTATCATGATACTTTTCCCTTTGTGCTAAAACTCTAAACATATATTCCTATTTAAAATCAAGGTTTACATGGTGTTTAGTGGATTTGGTTCATTTGTCAACATACATTCTTTCATCCCTTTAGGGCTTAAACCCTAGATAATAGAAGGAATATTCTGAATGAGGTCACCACCTCTATCTATCCTTTCTTTGGGGTTCACTGTATCCCTGGAAGTAGAACTTATCCCTCAAATCGAGTGAACTAGTTAGCTTAAAGCACACTATAGTGCTAATCTTTAGAGTCTGTTGAACCTTAAGATAAAATGTTGAAAGGAATACAGTATTTTCCTATAAACTTCTCCTAAAGTTTTTATTTCACATTATTTTCACAATTTGAAAACTCTACTGTTCGAGTTTCTTGAAATATTTGATAAATTGTTATCATAAATTGTTGAAATATGATCACAGTTGCTTCATAAAAGAATTTTGATGGATACATAATATGTTACAGATTGACTTATAATGGATAGTTATAAATACCATGGTGGAGTTCGAGAATCTAATATATAAAGTCTTCTTATTCTCTCAAAATTATCTTATTCTTGCGATGGGGAAAAAACTAAAATATCTATTAAATCCTTCTAAACAACATATTCATGTCTATACGTAGGAATAACCTCAAAGAGCGAAAATTTTAAGGCATGTTATTAAGTGTAAAATATGGCTTTTGTGAGAGAAAAATAGTTCAGAAAATAGAAAGGGTTGGTCTTGGTTTATGTTGAAAATATATTTGAAAGAGCAATAGGATAATCCTGGTGATACATATATACTACATGTTGTAAGCTCTAGGTAGTTATGGTTTGATTTTGTTTGCTTCAGTCCGAAATTTTATAGATGAGAGGTAGTAAGGTTAGACAATAGGTTTATGACCCCTTTCTTTTTTTAGCCTTGTTAGTTCCATGCGAAGAATTTTTTCCTCTCATATAGTACCCTACTCTTGCAAGATACGTACTCGATATCCTGAGTGATATCCGAGTGCGAATCTCGCAAAAGTGGCGTGCTAGTAGCAGTCAATCAGACAAAACCTTCGTACAATTTTTTTAAAATTTTTATAACACGTGTATGTGAAAATTTATAACCAAATTCAGATCCATACTTTTATTTTATAAACATTTTCATTTACAAACATCACCGGCCATAATTGTTATTACACTCTACAATTTGTTTACGTGCATTACACAATAATTGCGGAAACACAATTCAAAACAAAAATCACTAAAGACATATGCAGGTGTAATCTAATCCCGACCTTTATCTCTCACTTGAATGCAGTAGGTATACTCTAGTTTGCCTAACGAGATACTCTTCTGAGCCTAAAAAATAATTGTAAATCTTAGGTGAGTTTTTGCAAGCTTAGTAAGTGACCATCCTCAATGACTCATTCAATCACATAACACGTATCACAATCAGAAATCATTCAAACAATTTAAATCATACATGCCATACACATATGCAGTGCTCATGAGACTCATTTTCAGTTATTACTTTGTTGTGATCGAGTGCCTATAACTGTCCCGTATCTATTGTAGATGTCGGGCTCATTAATAACTGTCTTGTATCTGTTGGGAATACCGGGCTCTTTTTACATAGTGAGCCTTTGGCTCTTAATCACTTTCTGAGCTCTAGGCATTTTTTCACATTCTGAGCTTTAAGCTCTTTTTCGGTGACTATTCCGGTCACAACTGCCTTTTTCATACATTAATATAATGAAATGCATCAATCACATATGAGCAATTATTCACTTTCACATATCATTGGACCTTAGTTTGGCATTCAACATTAAAGTTGAGAATCACTTTTTATTTCATATGCAGATGTTTAACAATCAAATCATGTATCACTTATTTCATCAAATTCATATACAAGTAGCACTTCGATACCTTCACATTTAGCAAGCTCCTCGAACATTCATTGTCCGGGATCAATACAATCACATTCACATCTCATTCATAATCACACAATTCATAATCAAAACAAAAAATGAAGTAAGACCATCTAAGTCTACTCACAGTACGCTCCAGATTAGCATTTGTTTCCAAGTTCTGTAAACGTCTGAATGCGGACGTTTATCCTGCACATCCAAATTATGTTTGCATATACACATTAGTAACTTTGCACAATTATAAGCATTTATTTATGCACAAATATGATATATATATATAAGTTTGATAATATACCCGAGATTGTCATTAAGTATGCATTGTGCATTGTGCATAGTCCATATATATATATATATATATAAAACTTCATATCTTATTCTCATTTTCATTTCATAATTCAATCACTCATCATTTCTTTTCTAGCATTATTTGCTCTTATTATCAAATTCTCATTACCTTAACTTGATACATTTTACTCCTCTTCTATGAATCACAACTTCAATCATGTGAATATCTTTATTCCTAAACAAACTCATACCTTTGGTACTTTGATATCAACAATTCATTCACTAATTTTATTCAAACATTACAAGATCACACATTATTCAAACTCTCATTTCTTCTTATAAATTTTCTCCAAATTTTCTAACCTTTGGGTCTATTTTCCATGAACATTCTGACAAGGAAGAAGAAGTAATTTGATAACACTTTTTTCTAGAAAAATGTTCCCCATTGTCTTAAGTTTTTAATGACACCAAAATCATTCAATTTGGCTCAGTAATATGAAAGTTATACTCCAAACATTTCTAGACTGTCCTTATACTGAAACAATATCCTGTACTCAACTTTAATTCAAAATCTGGAATTCTAGAGATAGAATTAAAATTCAATTTCTTCAGAAAATTTGTAGCCCTATGTCTCTTGTTTACTTAAAATTAAAAATCATCTCATTTGGAAATTTACGAATCAAGATATAACCGAAATACCCAAGCATGTTCAGTGAAATCATACCAGTTCATACTATTTTAACAGATTCCCTTATTTTCATTTAATCAATCTATTTGAAATCAATTCATAATGCTACCAATTTTTATAGAGAGGTAGAATAATGTGTGTGGAACCTATTGGTTCAAGAATCAAGTCATTTAGAGGTCTAGAGGAGAAGTTATGGTCAAAATAAACAAGACTATTCAATTTGTAATATGCTTTTCGGTGCACTGGACTATTGGAAAGCATTGTGTCATGACGTGACAAATAAAGATCAGTCTAACAATTAACACTCACGGGCGTGAGGGAGAAAAGTCATGGGTATGAGAGAGTCACGTCCGTGCAAGAGTCACTCACGCCTGTACAAGAGTCATGGTTGTGTAAGAAACTCACGCATGTGCACACTCCATCAGACTGTCCCATACTTTTCACTCAATCTCTCTCGAATGATTTCAGACGGCTAAGATTTTTGGTGGAGAGGTAGAGCAATGTGTTACGAGCCCAATGGTTCAAGTCTCATGTCACTTGGAGGTCGGATGAAGAAGATATAGCCAAAAGATCGAAGGGTGTTGCGTCGGGAGTTGGCGATCAAACTTGCGAAGCGCGATCGCGACATTGCCATTAACTTCCGGTGAATAGTCATAGTGGGGTCGCGATCGCGACTTTCCAGTCGCACTCCCTCAATTCTATCCCCCATAACTTTCATCCAGAACTCTAAAAATTTTAAACTTTATATCAATAAAAAGTTAAAAGAAAGATTTACAATTTTCATGAAGACAATTTTGTCAAAATCTTCCTAGATCATTACAGTTTAATCATGGAAGTTTCAGACAACATTTTTACCCCTTTTTATCTTTTCTTTCTTTAAATCCGAAAGTCTGCAATCTTTCTTCTTCTTTCTTTTCTTTTATTCTAATCCAACTTCTCTAACTTATCTTCACCATAATTTTTCTCCCATTCAAATAAAATCATTCACAAACAAAATCCAAAATTCATGCTTAAACAAAATCATCAAGAACAGAAGAAAAGTCATTCAAGCATTTCACCATTCTCTGCGCTTTCTTCACTGTCATTTTCCTATATTTTCATTTTCTGCATTCTCTTAATTTCTTCCTCTAACTAGCATTTAAACAATCTTTCCCATCTAAGACCATCATCATACAACTATTCTTTAACTCCAAATTCATTCCTTTGGTCATCTATAAAAACTCTCAAAGCCCACGTATATACATACATACATTGTGAAAAGAAAAATAGAGCATATATTTCTCTATCAACTTTCCATATCTCTGTACTCTTTCATGCATATCTTTATGGTTTTTTCTAACTCAAAATCATTTCTACGCTATCTGATCACAGGATAGTCATCAAATACGAATTAACATTATATCTAGATTTTTTTCATCCTGTTTGTACAGTGTTCATGAAGAACGACCATTTTTCTTCATGATCATGCAATGATAAATAAATCACCATTTTTGTTTCATAAAACCACAACTCTAAAGGATTTACACAATACTTGATATTTCTCCAAAATTTACAAAAGCTTAAAAAGTCCTAAACTTCATGCAATTCACGTACACCATTATAGGGGTTAGCAGGTTTAGGTTTTCTTTGAAGCGAAAGAAGTAGATAACAAACTGGGAGTGGTAGAAGTAAGGAAAATCAAAGCTTAATTTTTATGGATAGTTGATGGAAAACTCTGTGTATTAGAAAGAAACTTGAAGAAGATAGCTACGGAGAAGGTAACTAGGACAGACAATAGTACTTAGCCTTTCAACTTCGAAAGAACATAACTTAGTCTTTCTAACAAAATCATCAGGTTTAACCTAACTAAGTTAGTGACACTTGTCACTCATCTAGCTTCTAGGGAAATTAACTAGTTCCTCATTCAACTAATTCACTTTTCTCCAATTTGTCTATAATTTTTCAAAGTCATTATCTCAAAAATCCCAAAGTCATCTCCAAAGTTTTCTAAGTCATTTTTAACAATTCTCCAATATCATTTAATTGCTATTTCTATTTTCCATATATCAATTTACTTGCCAATTGGCATTTTTCTAGTACAATAATATCCAACATTTTTGGAAATTATTCCTAAATTTCACCAAAATTCAAAATTAACCAATACACTCACCAATTAAATGTTCAATACAACAATTCCACAATTCTCAATAATATCACATCGCAATTCAATTATACCTAGAATGTCAATGAATGCATGTGCAGTCATGTTAATATGTACAAAAATTCAATTTCACGTGCATGTAAGCTAACAATATGCATGAGCATGAAAAATGCAATTTTCTTAATCTCTCATTGATTTCACAAGTATTGTATTTTTGGGTTCTAATTCTTAATATAGGAACGGGGTGCTACATCTGATTTGCGTTCTTTTTTTTTTTTACTTTGCGCTTCTTATTTCTCTTCATTGTCACCTCAGATTCCTGATGAATTCTTAGAACAAGATAAATTTATTATAGTAATAAGAATCATCAATAGTCATCAATAGATTAGTTTTGCGAATATGAGATTAACAAACAACTATTCTGCCTCAAACCTAATTATCAAGATCCCTTTTGTAGCATTTATGATCATTTTAGTTGTTTCAAGAACGAGTATATTTAAGATCAAAGGTTCTTAAAAATAATCTTCCATATCAAGGATTAAAAAACTTAATAGAGAAAGTAAACTTAGCAACTTTAATAAAGGCGTCTTCATTAATGTCCCTAAATGTCAAATTGATTTATCAACTAATTACAATATTATCTTAGTTAGTTTAGATTCTCCAAACTCCAATTTCTTTAACATTGAATAATACAATAGATTGATACTAGGTATGATTATTTCTTATCTATCAATTAACCATCAATAGTACAAGGAATAATAAAATTCCCTTGATCTGTTAACTTAAATGGTAGCTTAACATGGAGGATATTAAATTATCTTTCATTTGGTGTTATCTTTGATACTTCCTCATCAAAAGTTTATTCTCCTTCAGCTTCTTCATCTATATCATTCATCAGATCCTTTCCATTCTTCAAGGTGATTGCCTTTGTATGCTTCCTAGGATTAGGTTTTGTATCATTAGGCAATAACCCTTGAGATCTCTCAGCTACCAATATGGATAATTGAGCAACCTAGTTTTTTAAGTTTCAAATTGAAGCTTCCTAATCTTGAAATTAAGCTTTAATTATAGATACAAAATTTTCCATCAATTCCTTCGAGCTTGTTTTCTTCTCACATTATCATTGTTAATGTATTTAGGTGGAGGTGGTTCTAAGTTGCCTAATTTCTTCATAAAAAATAGTTTATTTATCCACTTTAAATTATAGGTGTTACTTTAGGTGTGATTTTATGGTCATTAGAAATTCCTCATTTAGTTAAATTCTCAACTTTTTTAGACATAGGATTTCTAACTTTACATTCATTATTGTCATCTTTTCCATCACATGGTTCACTTTATAATGCTTGAGCTAGTCTTGTCATTATAGTCAAGATTTTAATTTTCTTAATTAATATCACCAAATAAGCTACTAATGCAATAACGATTTCAACATTGTGTATGACTACTTGCTTGTTGTCCTTATCTTGCCCGATTACCATTAATAGTTATTCATGACCATCTCTTCGATAAGCTCAAGGGAAAATTATGAAGTTTACTTATTTAATGTTGCCCCTTCCCCCAATTGTTACAGTGATCGTCTACTTTATGGTTTAGGTCAGACCATTATAGAAATTCTGAACTTGCAACCATATAAGTAGGCCATGGTGTGGATACTTTCTCAACAGATCTTTATATCTCTCTAATATCTTGTAGAGTGCTTAATAGTCATATTATGAATAGGTAGAGATATCATTTCTCAACTTAATAGTCTTTTCTAATGTAAGTACTTGGTTAGAAACTTCTCCTCTAGTTCCCTTATATATTGAATTAAGTATCAAGTAGTTAATTCAACCATTGTTTTGCCTAATCCTTTAATAAGAATGGGAATACCCTTATCCTTATAACATTATTGGTTGATCCATAAAATTTAAATGTTTCAAATATCTCTAAAAATTTAGTGATACATATGTTGAGATCTTCATCTAGTAACTATGAAACTACAAAAATTGTAACATCTAGATGATGTTCAATTTGATCTTGAAGTAGATTGCATTAATTCTTAGTCTAGGGAAACTAGATTGCATTCCATGTGCAATGGCTTTGTGTACTCCGACATGGTTTTATAATTTTCTCCCATTGTGTCCGAGTAAGGATCTTGGGCTGTTAAATTATTATGTTCTTTAAGCATTTGATTAAATATCTTCTTAATTTTTGGGTTCTCTTTAAAGAATTTGAGCATTATACTCTTTTCCATACATTAAGTGTGATCGCGGCTCTGTCGTTCGATTTAAGAATCGACCTTAGAAACCGGTCAAAATAAAATATTTTCCAAGATTGCAGCAAGCTGAACCTCGGGTCGTCTCTCTCGACGGAATCACTTCGGAAATTAATCCTAAGACTAGCCTAAGTTGAATTATGCAAACAAAGCAATTTAAAAGGGGGTTTTTGTTGGTTGATTTAAAACTAAGGAATTAAAAGTATGAAAGAATATTTTTGGATTTTGGGAAATTAAGCGATTGAAAATAAACAAGATTGAAATCAGATTACTAAAACTCTCTTGAAAATGCGGCTCGGGTTATCATCGTTCAAAATAATTTTCGGGGTTTGAAATCCACTAAG
>JANKOE010000206.1:82690010-82702293 GCA_026284465.1 Erythroxylum citrifolium | reverse complement strand
AAAGAATGCAAATCTTGGTTTAAAACCTATCTCACTTTACCTATACCATTCCTAACCTATAACCATCAAAACCCTTCTCAAATGAATCAAAATTTTTAACAATCTCATGCCTAGTAGACACCAACACCAATCTGATTTTTATTTATTTTTTTCCTTTTTATTTCTTTTCTTATTCTTTAAAAACTCTTCACCATCCTTTTTACTTCAAACCATCCTTTTTAAGCAAGATCATGAATCAAAAAAATGATACATAATGCTGGAATTTTCCCAAGAATGGAAAAACTTCCATGCCAACTAACCTAACCTACCCTTTCCTTCATATTCCCTCTTCAAACCACCATGATTAAGCAAAAAGGCAAAAGTCTAACAAAAACCCATGAATTAACAAAGTGACCAATGCTGAAATTTTTCTCAAGTCTCAATTCTCTTCTTTTTTTCCTTTCTTTCTCCATAATTCATTCTTCAACCACCATATAAGCAGGAAAGGCAACAAATCCTAACTAGAAAACCCACAAAATCTGAAAATTTTCCTTACCTAATGAAACCCAACGAAATCAGATTTTTTTTTTAACTTACACTTTTCATAACTCTTCCTCTTTCTTGGTTCTTTCATACACAAAACTCTCTTCACTATCATTTATAACCAATAAAGGGAAAAACCCTAACAAATACATCAAGGAATTCGAAATCCCTAACCTATATGAAATCTGATTTTTTTATAAACCCTTCCTTTTCTTCTAACCTCTCTTCAAACTACCATGATTTAGTAAGAAAAGAGAAAACCTTAACAACAAAACCACAAATTCAAAATCTCTTACCTTGGAGGGTGACCCACGAACTCTTCCTCTTTGCTTTCTTCTTTGTAATTTCGTAGGTCTTCTTCAAAACTTAGGGCAAACCTTATTTCTCTCAAGTAAGAACCCACTTCTTCTTCTTCTTCTTGATGGCCGAACCTCCCTATTCTTTTTCTCCTTTGAGATTTTCAAACTCCCTTCTCTCTTTTTATGTAAAAACGATGAGCTTCCCTTTTGTTTGAAATAACGAAGCTTCTTCTCTTATTAGAGAGTTTCGATGGTTCTAGAGAATGGCTTAAGAAAATAAGTCTTTCTAACTTAAAACCAAGATAAAACGACACATCACCCTCCCTTCTAGCAATTTTGTATGGCTTCTCTTCCAAAATTTAAGTTTTGACTTTTTTTTTAATTCTCTAACTCTTAACATACACGACACCCATGCTTCTCCCTTCCTTCCACTTTATTTCCTTTATTTGCTTTTCATTTAAGTTTTTCTAACTTACTAAATACTTAACCTAATGGGCTAATCCTTAAGCCCACAAGCCCAAGCTTCCTTTACAAATTTCCATTACAACTTTCTAACTTACTTTCATGGACCAAGCCCAAATCTCTTCATTCTTCATCTCATTTAATTGAAATGCAATGGACTACAAAGCCCAATTCTTCTTCATTCCCTAATATAAAAATACAAGGCCCATCTTAATAAATTCCTAATGAGCTCTCTCAAATAAATTTAAAGTCTAACACTTTAGCAACAAAAACTTTAATTTCACTAAATTCTTCAATTTCATTTCTAAAATCCATACAAGCTCTAATCCAATAATTCTCCATTTAATCTCCTAAAAATCATAATTCTTCATGCCGTGAAATTAGTTGTCTTAGGTTTCCAACGCTTCGAGAATCAAATCAATTGGATGTCGGACGAAGGAATTATGAGCAAATGATTTCAAAAGGGTCGGATTGAAAATCCACTTTCTTCTTATATTCATTTTAATATTTCTAATTTTCACCAAAAGTTCGGGGTCCAACACATATTGTCTTTTAAGAGAAAGAGTTTATTATAAGAGAAGACAGTGGGAGCAAAATTGAACTTATGGAAGCTCAAGATGCTTAAACAAAAGCAAATCAACTGTCTGGACCTAAGACTATTGTTCATGAAGATGAAACGATAGTTTAACCTTCTGACACACAAGAAGTTCGTAGGTCAGGTAGAATACGTCAAGTTCCCGAGAGATACAGATTTCTCATAAATGAACTTAATGACGCATTGCTCATAGAAGATGATGAGCCTACTACCTATGAAGAGGTTTTGAAGAGTTCATAGTATGACAAATGGCTTCAAGCCATGAAATTCAAAATAGATTCTATGTATGAAAACTAAGTATGGACTTTAGTTGACCCACCCGAAGGGATAAAACCCATAAGGTGCAAATGGGTTTTCAAGAAGAAAACTGACATGAAGGGTAATGTAGTTATCTATAAAGCTAGGGTTGTAGCTAAAGGTTATCGTCAAAGGCAAGGTGTTGACAATGACAAAACGTTTAGCCCAGTAGCTATGCTTAAATCCATTAGGATACTCTTAGCCATTACTGCTCATTATGATTATGAGATATGGAAAATAGATGTAAAGGTGGCTTTCCTTAATGGAAACTTAAATGATGATATATATATGACACAACTTGATGGTTTCATATCCATGAATGGAGAAAAGGTATGCAAGCTTCAGAAATCCATTTATGGATTGAAGCAAGCATCTAGGAGTTGGAATATAAGATTTGATGAGATAATCAAAGAGTTTGGTTTCTCACAAAATCCGGATGAGACGTGTGTGTATAATAAGGTTAGTGGGAGTGCAATCGTGCTCCTTGTACTGTATGTAGATGACATATTTCTAATAGGAAACGATATCTCAACTTTACAATCAGTCAAAATTTGGTTAACTAAGAACTTCTTTATGAAAGACCTTAGAGAAGTAACTTATATTTTGGGATAAGGATCTATAGAGATAGATCTAAGAGGTTGCTTAGTCTTTCTCAGTCTACATACATATACTAGATGTTAAAGAGGTTTAGCATAGAGCAATCTAAGAGAGGTTATCTTCCCATGGTACACGGGATTACACTCTCTAAATCTATTTGTCCAAAGACACAAGATGAGAGGACTCGCATGAGTTTGATTCCTTATGCTTCGACTATAGGATCAACTGTAACATCCCAGATCACCCGCTTATAAATATTGTCCGCTTTGGGCCTTAACCCAGCCAAGTCCTCACGGTTTTGCTTTTCCCGAGGCCTTCCCAGGAGGTCACTCATCCCAGAACTACTCTCACCCAAGCACATTTAACGACGAAGTGTCGATGGGATCCAGTCCATTAGGTCATGAAAAACGCGTCTGTAAGGGAGAGGTATTCATACCCTTATAAGGCGTACTTCGTTCCCCTCTCTAACCGTTGTGGGATCTCACCCCTCTTAGGGCCCAACCCTTTTTGGGGTCCAGCCTAGCTGACACAATAATTTGGGTACTGGCTCTGATACCACTTGACATCCCAAATCACCCGTTTACAGATATTGTCCACTTTGGGCCTTAGTCCAGCCAAGCCCTCACGGTTTTGCTTTTCCCGAGGCCTTCCCAGGGGGTCACCCATCCCAGAACTACTCTCACCCAAGCACATTTAACCTCGGGGTTCTGAAAAATGCATCTGTAAGGGAGAGGTATTCATACCCTTATAAGGTGTACTTCATTCCCCTCTCCAACCGATATGGTACCGGGTCGTGATAATAACCTTGCATATTTAGATTAAGGATACTGTAAGTGTCCTTAGCCCGATTATGCGGCAGTTGTCATGGGTCCGATATGGTACCGGGTCGTGACAATTAAAGTGGTATCAAAGTCGGTACCCGAACCGTTATGCCAGCTAGGCTGGGCCCTAAAAAGGGTTGGGCCCTAAGGGGGATGGAAAGTGTGAGATCCCACATCGATTGGAGAGGGGAACGAAGTACACCTTATAAGGGTATAGATACCTCTCCCTTACAGACGTGTTTTCCATGGCCTAATGCACGGGATCCCATCAGAACTCTGAGGTTAAATGTGCTTGGATGAGAGTAGTTCTAGGATGGGTGACCTCTTGGGAAGGCCTCGGGAAAAGCAAAACCGTGAGGGCTTGGCTGGGCCAAGGCTCAAAGCGGACAATATTTGTAAGCGGGTGATCTGGGATGTTACATCAATATGTACTAGACCTGATGTATCGTATGCTCTAAGTATTAAGAGTAGATACCAGTTGGACCCTGGTGAGGGTCATTGGGTGGTTGTTAAGAATATCTTTAAGTACTTGAGAAGAACTAAAGATGTATTCTTGATAGAGAAGGTGATCTTGTGGTAAGCGGGTATACAAATGCAAGTTTCTAATATGATAGGGATGACTCCAAATCCCATTCTGGATATGTATTCACACTGAATGGTGATGCAGTTAGTTGGAAAAGTTCCAAACAGGAGATGACGTCAAATTTGACGGCAGAGGCGGAATACATTGCAGCTTCAGAAGCAGTAAAGGAAGCAGTTTGGATCAACAAGTTCGTCATGGAACTTGGTGTGGTTCTAAGCATCCCTGACCCAGTGTAGTTGTATTGTGACAACAACGGGGCTATATCGTAGGCGAAGGAACCGAGTTCTCATCAGAAGTCCAAACATATACTCAAGCGCTGCCATTTGATTAGAAAAATCATTGGTAGAAATGATGTTAGGATAGAGCGAGGTCTCACCAATTAGAATATAGCTGATCTGTTGACTAAGCCTATTTTCCAAAAGAGTTTTGTGTCATATGTACACGCCTATGATATTAGATATTAAGGCGATTAACTTTTGTGCAAGTAGGAGTTTGTTAGAGAAGTGCTCTAAAGGCAATCACCTTTAACACTTATTGTACAAATCTTTTAATGATTAATAAAGGCATTTTTCATTATTTCGATGCTCATATATTTATGGATTTGATGTTGATCTTAAATTAATTTAATGAAGTCCTTGATACAAAACATAGTATGGAGGAAATCATGATAAGATCATGATAATAAGATTCCTATCATGTGTAATTATATTAGTATCTAAACTTTCCCTAGTTATAGGATTAATGAGATAGGATATCATTAATCTGGATAGACTAACACATGTTATAATCCTTGATTGGATCAAGCAATAGATCTCATAAGCTATAGACATGGGTTGTTTAGAGTTAACCTGTGGATGTTTACTAAAGGTAGTAAGTACATTGGATTCACCTACAATGAGACAATCATATGGATCTTCTATTCCAGTGTCAACGATAGTCTCGTCATAACAATGGTGCAAGTATTCTTTAAGTTTAGGTGCTCAAGGATATCTCAGTTACTGATTCTGTGCTTTGACTCCATTCATTGGTGCCTTTAAGGGTTTACTCACAGGGAGGTGATTGTGGGTATAACTTGAGGTATTCGAAGGTAACTGAGTATCCAATAAAGGATTCACCACTCCTGATAGAAGGAAATGATACACAGGACCTCTTATCGGGGTCATTACTCGGGAGTCTCTGACTAGAGCAGATATGTGTCATGAAGAGAGTCTTCAATGATACATAAAGTAATGAGATCCTCAGGACAAGATCTAATATCACTTTGAGTAGATGTGACATAGTCAGTCTAGTGGGAGTTGACACTTTGACCATACTCTGAACCAAGTGGGATATAGATGGTGAAAGCACGAATTGCATAGAAACATTGCATATAGAAGGGTTCATAGTCAAACCACGAACTTTTCAATCAATTGAGGGTCATGACATGTTGCTAGATACCGCTCTTGACTTACTTGAATTGAGTGTTAATTTATGTGACCAATATAACTGAGAACCTAATGGGTCACATACATAGGAGATTCGAAGGATGAGTAAAATGGTCTTGAATGGTGATTCAAGATATGAGAGAGTGTTTTGGGATTGTATCACGATGTGATCATGGTAGAAAATGTTGCATGGAATGGATTAGAAATAAGTGTTGTGCCATTAACTTCCCAAACTTCCATTAATACATGCTATTCATGGTTATTAACTTCCCATAACCTCCATTAATGCATGATATTCATAACCATTAACTTCCTATAACTCTCCATTAGTGATGGGGGTTATGGAAGGACACATAGTGCAGAAAATAAAGATGATTTTTATGCATCTTGTGTAAGACACATGATAAAGAAAGGTTCTTTCTTACACACACACAATCTTTTTCTCTCTAGTTATCACAAGAGTTCTTGTATTTTCTAGAATAAAGAAAGAATTCAAAACTAATGGAACTTTTAAAATAATATGAAGACTGTTTCACTTGGGACTATATTAAAATGTTAGGATTGAGAAAAAGGCTTGTAAAACACATAATTTTGATAAAGTTAGAATTCTACCCTCATCACTAATCCCCTAAGTGGTGGTCTAAAGAAGTTGAGATGAAGTTTAAAGAAGTTAAAAATTATTTAAGGTTAGTTCATTAGACCAGTTTGATATACTGGATGGTTTGCTGTTGAGCAAGTTTCAATCTTATCAAACCCTCAATATTTCGTAATTGCACGGGTTGTAAGCGTAGTATATGAGGTGTCGATCCCATGAGAAATTAGTGAACTAATCGAATCCTAGCTTGTCTAAGGCCTAAAAGTGTAATTAAAATGAAAATAAAAATGAGTAGAAAATTAACCAATTAAATATGGATAGATTGAAAATTAAAATTCTAAATTAATGCAAGGAAATTAAAACTATGCGCAACCAATTGAAACTCAAAAAATCACACAAAGAAGATTAACCAATTTTGAGATAGGGGATTTATCCTATCGTATGATGCTAACTTGATTACTTTTGAGTTAATTCGGTATTAATTCTATAATTTCGAAATGGTGGATTTGTTAGACCCCGCTTCCAAAGCCCAACATTCGAAGCCAAAACTGAAACAATCACCTTGCAAAATTTTTTTTAAACGGATGCGAGAAAAATCGATAATCAAATCGGCTCGATTTATTACAAACTATTTTAGTCACAAAGATGCAAACATGATTGAATACATTAGAGTTTTGGAAAATCACTTGAGCCCATACAGGACACGATGTTTGCTTTCATAATATCTTTATAATAAAAAACTACCCCTTTTTTCCTTAATCCAAATATGAAATACAGACTACACATGATACAATTGAATGCTTATGCTTAAGATGATTCTAAATACAAAAGCTCCTAAACTAACTTAATTACAAAAGTCTTTAGCTATCTTGAAGTTCCAATGCCTTGCAAGGATCACAAATCTTCTCTTTCTGCACCTGAGGAGGGAAGTGTGGGGTCAGCTACACAGCTTAGTGTAAACGATCTAGAAGGGGGGTTGAATAGATCTTTAACCTTTTTTGTAAAGCTCTATAAAAAATCAGAAGTTGGTACACACACAAAAATTTAAACAAAATTAGATGTAAAGAGTAGGGAAGAAAAACAAATACTGTTTTTATAGAGGTTCGGTGCTAACTTAGGGTTATTTCAACGAACCATCACTTGCTTTGAATCAAACCTTTCGAATTTAAACCAAAAGATACCCAATCTTGTGAAGAGGTAGCCAAACATGTTAAAAAACCAATGATTCAAGAATCACTCAATTCGGAGGTCGGACGAAGAATTTATGGTCAAAAGAATCCAATAGGTTTACATCCTTACTCCAACTGAACATGTCTTGGCCCGAATGCCATAACGTTTTTTACAAATGTCCAATTGCTTTCATTTTTGGACCATTGGAAAGAAGCCATCGAGATCTACAACTCGTATTAGAAACCTCAAAGCGAGATTCGGCCTCTAAACTAGTTAAAATCACAAATTACTAAAGCTGACCCGAGGACGTCCGTTAAACGGACATAGACTGGCCAAACACTCCAATTTAATCCGAGAAGGTCCGTTAAACGGACATCCATGTCCGTTTAACGGACACACACTAGCCTAAGGGTCCAAAACCACCCGAGAGGGTAACAGACACACACTGTCCAAACCTTCTTCTAGAGCCTCTCCAAGGCTTCCAACTTCCAACCTAACACCATATACACCCATATTCATTCCAAATTCAATCCTTCAAGTGCAACACAACTTCATAATCATTCAAAATACCAATCTCTATGCGTCAATCTCCCAAATCTCAATCCAAAACTCATAAAACATACACACTCTCATCATCCATTATAGCTAGCAAGTTCAACCCTCCTATACAACATCAGCAATTGCAAAGCCCATAACTCTCAACTCCGAAATCCAAATTTCACAAACTATATGGCGTCGGAAAGCTAAAAGGGTAATCTACAAGGTTCAAGAAGACCATTTTGTCTAATATGGCCTAAATCAATCCAGTTTTCCTGTCAAAGCCAACACACAATTATACTCTTATAAAACCTGAAGTATACATTAAACACTACAAGATCAATAAACACATACACAAGGGAACTTTACCATCTTCCATTCATTTCCAAATTAAAACATAGTTCATACAAAGCTTTAATTCATAGCTTTAATTACATATTGACATTATACATCAAACTTGACACAAGTTACAAAAGTACATTGGATGCTCAATGTTCAATATGCTTATAAAGCTACAAAAGTCTACAAAAGCTCTCTCTTGGAATTTGTCCAAATGCTTGCAAGGATTTCACTGATCTTCTCAGTCTGCACCTGAGGAGTGGGAAAAAATATTGGGTTGAGCTTTACAGCTCAGTGGCTAAAGTATTTATAGCCATTGGCATTGAGCCACACAAACAACCATAAGCATATATATACAACATGCATATAAACATATACATCACAATGAGAATTCACATTTCATAATTCATAGTATCATCACATATTGGATGTAATTCAATTCAAGCAAACTCATCAAATGCAAATGCACAATCAATTGGCTCGAGGGTTCCGTGAAACAAAATGGCGAAACCGTAGTTTATACCGTGAACGAAACGAGTCCATTTTCGAATCTCGTAGGCCACAAGGGGGCAGCCGGGAGAAGGCTTTTGTCGACGTGCACGTGACTACGAAACGGTTCCTCTCTCGCCCAAACACAATTAAATTTCATACTTCATTCAATCATTTCCATACAAAATTCCATGATTCACTTCAATGGCATAACAATCATCTCAAAATGTCAAGCAATTATCAATGCCTAACATGATATAAACACAATTCAATTGTTTCATCAAAATGATATACAGCATAATGAGATATCAACATAGCAACAATTCCAAACAAGTCATTTAGTACACACTACACATACATGGCATTTTACTCATTTTGCACAATAACTATAAATAATTTACCCACCTTATACTCTTGGAAATCCAAAATCAATTGCCTCCTTCCACTTGCTCTTGGATAGGCTCTTGATTTCCTAAACATAAACAACATTTCTATTCAATTCCAACTCAAATGGGACTTTCCCCCAAATTCCAAAATCATAACATAATGGAAATAACCCTAACCAAGCTCCAATCTAACCTACCCATGCTCCATTTAGGTTAGAAAACTCCAAACCTAGCTTAAAAACCTAAAACCCCTATGAATTTCACCATTTTCTTCTTCCTCACTAACCCCTTTCTCTCTCTAGGGTTTTCTCCATTACAAAACTACAACCCATTTCTTTACCAAAGCATGGAGAAGATGAAGAACATACCTTATGGACCTTGATTCTTCTTCTTTCCACGAATTTCCTTCCTTTTTCCCTTGGAGTTTCAATTTTCTTCTCTTCTTTCTCTTCTCCCTCACGACTTCTCTTCTTCTTCTCTTCTCTCCTTGTTTTTCTCTTTTAATTTCGTGTCTTTTCTTTGCCTCCCACGACAACCCCTTCTTCTTGCTTTAATTGAAAGCAAAATGACCACTAAGCCCCTCCAATTTAGCCTTCTAACATAAGAACTTAAGTGAACTTCCAAATTTGCCCTTCATTAGCCTTTAAAAAATACTGACATCTTGCCTCCATAATTTGATCAGGTAAATGAAATAATTTGGTAATACTTCCTTCTAGAGAAATGTTCCTTTATGTCTCATCTTTAAAAATGATACAAAAAACACTCAATTTGGTTTGGTGATTTGGGAGTTATGTCCCAAACATTTCCGAACTATCCTTATACTGAAACAATATTTTGTGATGAATTTTCATTCAAAAATTGAAACTCTTAATGACTGAATTAGAACTTAAGTTCATCAGATAATTTGTAGCCTTATTTCTCTAGTTTAAATCAAATCAAAAAATCGTCTCATTTCGATAACCAGAGAAAGAGTTATGGCTAAAACACCAAAGCATGTTCAATGTAACATTTTCCAACTTTTAACTTCCAACATTTAACATATAATAGTTCTAACTTCCAAGAACAATTTGGGATTCAACAATTATACTTGACTAGAAGACCTTCCCAAGGGTAGGCGCTGGCGAAGGTAAGCCCATAACTGAGGGCCCTGAGTTTCGCTACCAATATAGTGGTGATCTTGATCTCACAGGAAAAGCCTGCTATCCATACACCATTACTATCCCTAAGTAAGCCTCCAATCCCGGCTCGGCCGGGATGCCCGCGAACACTCCCATCGACGTTGAGTTTAAGCCAGCCAGCCAGGGGAGGAGCCCAGGCTACCAGTCGTGGAGGCAGGGGGAGACTACTCTAGCTGCGCAACATCGAAGGCAGCAAGATAGTCTCAAACTAACAGGCGTACATGCTTTAGCTGAGTGGGCTGGTTGGTGGGTTCGCCCTCGATGACTAACTTGTTCCTGGTGCGCCATATGACCCAACAAGTGGTGAAGAATCTACCGAGGCTATGAATGGACCCATCAGAGGTAACACAGTTGGCCTTAAGCCACACAAAGGGGAGCTGCTCTCGATAAAAAAGAGTCGATCGTGGGTGCAAGTCTAAGTCCCAAAGTTGCTTGGCATGAAGACAATCCCGAAGTAGGTGAAGGATAGTTTCCCGGTGTGCTCCACACCGGCCACACAGGGGAGAGTCACAGAGGCCCCGCTCATAGCGCATTTCGTTGATGGGGAGGCGATTCCAAATGGCCAACCATAAGAAAAGCTTATGTTTCTGTGCTGCTCGTAGCCTCCAAATCTAGCTCCAACCATTCGACCCATTAAGAGACGGTACCCTGGTGATAAAATCATACCCGCCCCAGGAGGTGTAGACACCGGTAGGGCTAACATACCAAATACGACGGTCAAGGCCATGATGGGGGAGGGGACACAGGAGGGCCTTGATACGGTCACAGTACTCTAGTGGCAGAAGACCTAAAATAGGAGTCAAATCCCTTCCAGTTTGGGGGGAGATGAGGTCGCTAACCCGAAGGTCGCGCAGAGACGGGAGAATATAGCCGACTACTAACACCAGCGTTCCATCAAAGAGCCATTTATCATGCCAAAAATGAATACCAGTGCCATCACCCAGCCGCCATCCATACCCATCCTTTAGGATGAGCATAGCGTTGAGGAGGCATTTCCATGCCACTGACGCAGTTGACGGAGGAGTATAATCCATGAGATCCTGTCCATGTAAATATTTAGAGCGGAGTGCCTGTACCCATAAACTAGGCCTCTCGATATAGAGGTCCCAACACATCTTTCCCAAAAGCGCTGTATTGGATTCGCGGGCTTGCCTAATCCCTAATGCCCCACAAGGTTTCGGCGTGGTCACCGTATGCCAGGGAAAAAGGGGCAGGCCATTGCTATGGCCTGGGCGACCCCACAGAAAAGCCCTCGCTAGTTTGTCAATCTCATCACACACTGCCCTAGGAAGCCAAGTGGACTGCATAGCATAAATAGGAATAGAAGAGATGGTATCTTGGATCAAAGTCGCGCGGCCCGCTTTGTTCAAGAGCTTACCCTTCCAGCCTGCTAGGCGAGACTTGATCTTGTCTATGATGCTAATGTAAGCCTGCTTAGTCCGTCACTGAGAGCACAAAGGAACATTAAGGTAGGACTCCAAACGCTGAGAGGCGTGGATGTCTAAGGCAGCGAAGATGCTGGCACGTCTCCGTCGTCCAACCCGGCTAGACAAGAATCTTTTAGATTTGACATTGTTGACCTGCATGCCAGAAATTCGACAAAACTCTGTCATAGTGCGGCGCATAAGTCGAGCCTGGCTCTACGAAGCATGTGCAAAAAGGAGGACATCATCGGCAAAAAGGAGACGTGAGATGCTGGGTCCATGAACCGACAGGCGAATGGGCTGCCAATGGCCAGCATCAACCTGCTTGGTGATCCACCCCGACAACTTTTCCATACAGAGGACGAACAGATAAGGGGATAGTGGATCCCCCTGCCAAAGACCCCGGGTGAGCTGGAACGCCAGAAGTCGTTTGCCATTCCATAGGACGGAAAGCCTGGAGCTGGAGACACAACTCATAATCAGATTAATCGAGAGGAGCGGTGTTGGCCCCTGAAAATTTTTCTCTTTTATTAAGCATGATTGCATGATTTTATAGGGTCAAGAT
>JANKOE010000206.1:82533962-82544864 GCA_026284465.1 Erythroxylum citrifolium | reverse complement strand
CCATATATTCAAGCACCAAAGCAACTTGTCATCCTTCATAAAGTATATAGTAGAACATAAAGAACATTAGAATGAAATCCAACATGTTTCATTAAGATTCTCTACATAATTCTTATATAACCGTATAAATGGATGAACGTATTCCTTCAGTGGAGAGTTCTAATCTAGTACCAAAGGGTAAACAAGCATATACTTCTAATCAGAAACGGAGTAAAGATCTAAGTACAACATGTCCATGAGAAGTGATATTTAGAATCACTTTAATAAGACTAGATCAATGGGAGAAGGAGAGAAGGATGAATGTAAATATTGTCACAAGATGTTAGTTGATAGTTCAAAAGGTGGAACAACTCATTTAAAGAAATATATAGATCTGTGTAATAGAAAGAAGATAGTATCCAAAGATCAAATATTTTTAATCCCTTAACCTAATGAGAGGGAAGAATGAAATAATTGCTATAACATATAAAAGTAATAGATAAAGGTTTTTAATAGCTACTATTGGTGTTTAGGGATGAACGTTTACTCTTTATAATTGATAGCAAAAAATTTAGTATATTCCTTACCTTACTCTAACCAACCTTTAAGATCCCAACTCAAGATACCTTAACAAAAGACATTTTGAAGATATATAAGGATCAAAAGAAATAAATATTTAAAATGTTGTCAAGCATTAAAGGATGGGTTGCCATCACAACGAATATGTGGACATTCAATAACCAAAATAAGGGTTATATAATAGTGATGACGCATGATATTGATGATGACTAGACTTTACTCAGTAGACCACTAGGGTAACTTATATTATTTAATATTCTTATCATTTATTGTTTGAGTATGTTATGATTGATATTTTTCTCATATTTGCAAATTATAGGTTCATTTATGTGACGACACCATATAAAAGCAAAAGATTGATAATCATATTGGTCGAGTGCTTAGTGGATTAGAATATTGACACTAAGCTATCTATCATAACACTCAATAATTATAGCGTAAATGATGTGATGATATAAAACAGTGAAAAAGATACAGGTTAAGAAGTTGATGGATAGTAGGAGGTTATTCTATATTCGTTATTTTGCATATATTCTAAATGTGATTATGAAGGATGAGTTGGAAATAATAAAGGAAATACTAGAGTCGATCAAAGATAGTGTAGTATATTGGAGTTCAGCACCAAAAAAAGTTTAAAAAAATTAAGAAATTGCTTGAAGACTATGCATTCTGTGGACAAATAAGTTGGTGTTAAATTGACCTACTTGATGGAATTCAACCTTTAATATGTTGGAGTCGGCAATCCAATACTTTAAGGTGTTTGTCAAGATAAGAAAAAGAGATTCTTAGTTTACTTCTTGGCCTATAGAAGAGCAATGGAAGTTGGCTAAAGAACTTTGTGCAAAGTTGGAAATATTTTATACTACTACTGCTTTGTTCTGAGAAACAAAATATCAAACTTCATACAATTGTTTTAGCAATATGTACAAGATAAAAAAAAACTTTATCTAATTGGATATTTGATTCAAATGAGGTAATCTAGGATAGGCAGAGTAGATGATGGAGAATCTCAATTCTTACTAGTATATGGTCAGACATATTATGGCAGTCCTTTCTCTCTTGGATCCAAGATACAAGATGGAGGGGTTTATATTTATTATGACATGTTGTATAATGATTAGGCTCAAGAGCATGTTGATGTCATTAAATAATTATGGTATAATTTGTTTAATGATTATCAACTAATATTGGAAAAAAATTAGGATCGTAGTAGCTCAGCTCCAACTATAAGTTTAGGTTCAACTTCAGCTTCTTCAAAGACTAGTGTGAAACCCTCATTTATAAAATTCTTGAAAAAAAAAGGTAGGAATTCTTATAGTATAATGGAGTTAGACAAATATTTGATAGAAAATAATTCAACCGAAGTTGAATGTGGGAGTTTGATGTATTGCTATGTTAAAAAAACCACGAAAATAATTTTCCTATCATGCAAGTAATTGCATGAGACCTCTATTATTGGTTTGAAGTTTGCTTTTAGTACTGGTAGTCAAGTCATTAATCCTCACTGTGCTTGATTTCATCTTAGAACCGTGGAAGCCCTTATGTATGCCTGAAGTTGGTTAGATGATGAAGAATTGAAGGTAAAGTTTATTATTTATGGTATATCAATTTTGTCTATGTTTTATGATATTATCTTATCTTATATTGTGTTTTTAATTTTTATATTAATAGAGTTACTGATACGGAGGAGGCCAATAGTTTATCTAAAAATATTTAGAAAAACATATTTGATGATGAAGGTATTTTCGGTTGTTGATTATTAAGTGTTTAATATTCATTTATTGCAATTATTGTTAAAATTATTAGGTATAATTTACATAATAAAATTTTTATATGTAGATAAAGTAGAGTGAACTATTGACGATCCAAATTATAACTATTAGCCATCTCCTTTCCTTTTGCAAGATAGTTATTTTTAATCTTTGTTTTTGGAATTCGTTATTTTTCATGTGATTTTTT
Organism: Erythroxylum citrifolium; assembly: GCA_026284465.1. Lineage (NCBI taxonomy): Eukaryota > Viridiplantae > Streptophyta > Magnoliopsida > Malpighiales > Erythroxylaceae > Erythroxylum > Erythroxylum citrifolium. The sequence goes on along the minus strand of JANKOE010000206.1, from coordinate 82,542,347 downwards.
TAAATAATTGAAGATATAATTATTTATTTATGAGTTTTTATGCAGGATTTAAATTGTCATATCTGCTTGTTTACTCAACCTTAATATACGCTCTCTAGTCTCTAATCTTCAACTATAATTTGAAAAACCAAAATGATTAATAATTTCGCAGACTATAAATCACACAAACGCAAAATAGTAAAGACACCGGAAATTTAGTAACGTAGTTCGAAAAACTTGCCTACGTCTGCGGGGCCCTCACCCAGATTAATTTCTTCCACTGTAGTTCACAAAAAATTACAAAAGATTGATCTACACCAAAAGATCCAACCTATGTAATTAACCCACAGCCTAACTACCTGTGAAAGATTTTCACACCCAATAACACGACCGACTCGTGTTAACCTCGTCAGAGGATTTGTCTAACTACTTCAGCTTAAAAAAATAAAGACAATTAAAACAATAATGCAATAACTTCAAATCTGAAATTATTCATCAAGACAATCAAATATCAGCACCGATTGTATGTGTACTCATCTGTGACAAAAACTTCAAAGTGCTGCGAGCATCAACTTAGACCTTAGCAAAAACAACATCTGCGCATGTTCCTTGGGACTGCTCATTAGAGACTATCAAGTATGATTCTGTTGCTTCAAGGAAATCCTACAAAAACCACTCAATCAAGAGACAAGAAAAAAGCAACGCAGCCGCCCACTATTTCAAGAGAACTTCCCACACGTTATATTTCACTCTACAAACCTAGCAAAAAACTTGCGCAAAAAACAGAGGAGAGAACAACTTGCCCCCAAGTCCACGTCAGCCAAGGAATCATGTGTGTATCCATATTAATTACGCAAACATCTCCAAAATTGCCTTGAACCAAATCTTTTCAAATAGAGAAGATATTAGATAACCAATCAAACATCCGAAGATTATGCCAATTTTGAATTAACTTTCAAACATGATTAGGAAAGTTCTCATATACATAAAAATGTCAAAAATAAAAATAGAATATATTTAAAAAATAAATCATAACACTTCTCTTACCCGCAGTCACCATCAGTTAGCTTCTGAGTTGCACCGTGACAAACAACCACTAGACTAGGCCACATAGGGGTGGCGGAAGTTTTGTCCGATCTCGCATGCACATACTTTTCAATGCCAAGACAGCGGCAGCCTCACCCACCCCAACTTTTCATATTAAATTTGAGCTTACTTACTACGTAAACGTTATTTTTCAGTTAAAGAAGCAAGATGGGCCCTGCGAATGTGCTTGGATTATTTGGTGCTCATCTAGAACAGAACATTTTATTCCTCTTGATACAAGAAGATTTTATTATCAGACTGACTGTGGAACATGCTTTTCATTAAATTATGGTTAAAGGCATGTTCAGATCACCGAAAGTGACAAACCAAAAGAATTCATCTCATTAGTGATAATTATATAATAAAAAAGCCTTATCTTAATTTCATAAAAAGAAATACTCACATAACAATTCTTTAAAAATATCGTTATATTATTAAAGTATTTTCTTTCTTACGCGATATTGTTTCTTAAATTTAAATAAATTTATTTCATAGTTATTTGAATTAGACACTAATTAAAAGTTAATATACTCTAATTTGTATAAACATATTACATTTGTGCTTATTTATTTTTTTGTTTTTTAACTTTCAAATTGAAAATTTTATATAATGTACCCATAAAAATTGAAGATTTCATTAAGTAACTTCAGAAAACTTAACTTTAACAAAACTCATATATTTCTCTTCATTAATTTACCAAATTTAGCAGTTATATAAATTTATATTTTTAGATAAATTATTGTCATTTTCAAGTTAATTTATTTAGAACACTTTATAATGTACTCGGTGTAATTTAAATATGATGTTATTGCATTTTTTATATGCATTAGTTAGCAATGTGCTCAAATAATTTAAACATCCAGGACTATTGACATATTTAAAAAATTTTAAGGGTCAAATTGTACATGAATTACATTCTAAAGATTTATTCAACTATTTTACCATTTTGATCCTAAATCATTTAAATCAATAGAATACAAGTCCAAAATTAACATTTATTTATTACAATCTATTTTGGTTTCCGCGACATCGTTATTTGATTAATCTGTTAATTTATCTACTTCACATATTAAGTATTTTCTTTATATATATATATATATGTATGCGCGCGCCGGAGCGCTTATATTACTTATTATTATTATTGAATTTTATTTTATTTTATTTTTAATATATTTTTAATGTTAGTTTTTATGGGTCATTTCTTTATTTATTACGGGTAACAAATGTTGTTGTCGTTTTTCTTTTCGGTACTTATTTGTTTCTTAATGGTAAAGTAAAGTAATAGTAATAATACATGCGAAACTCACTTGCGCAGTTGCGCTAAGTTAAATACAGAGAAAGTACGGAAATCTTTATCTTCTTTTGATTTACTAATGTTGTGGGTGGTCTTTCGCCCTTAGCCGACTCAGTTGGAGTTGCTTTCCCTCGTGTAACGCGCATGTAACTCTTCCTTGGGTTTAGCCCCGTTTTCATATTAAAAAAAAAAAAGAAGTCGGGTAGGGACACCATAGTCATCAGATCACTTGGCGAACCTTTTTTTTTTTTAAGAAAACAGTTGACGATTTTTTATTTTGTTTTTTTGGAAAAGAACACTTGACGGACAAACTTAAAAGTAAGGAAGAGACCAAACAAACGCGGGGTCCACCAGCCATGTTTCAGCTCTAAATGGTTTTGGAACGCGTATGCATTATCGTACTGTACGGTCTTCTCTGAGGTAGTCGCTAGTTCTTTGGAGGTTGGAAACGTTGGTGGGGTGGGGTGGTTTCACAAGTATCGTACGGATCTTATTTTTTTATTCTAATCCGTTGGATTCCTTTCACAGTCTTAAGTCTTTCACTAGTTACGACGTCGTATCCTTGTGTTGCAGATTTGCTAAGAAATGAAAAACCAATACGGCAAAACCTCACTCCTAGTTTCTTATTTATTTAAATATATATTATGATTTTAAAAAATAATGTGTATTTAAAAACTAATAAATTACAAGTATTTATATATAATTTCGAAAATTAAATTACATTTCTTATAAATAATTAATCACAATATAACTCAAAAGATCACGTGGAACCATCCTTATCACATTTAAATATTAATAAAGACAAATTTTCAATTAAATCATCTTAAAATTAAAAATATGAATACTTAATTAAAAAATTATAAAATGAAATTATCACGTTAAAACTTTTAGTTATTTGGATTTTTCTCCTACTTATCAATTTCTTCTTTGGCCTAGGAAGTAGGAATGGTTTAATCTGTCAGTATCATCGAAGAAAAGAAAATCAGAAAATACTGGCGCAACTGGCAAAATGGAATCACCATCACGGGTGATTCGCATACATTGAGACAAAATTCTAGAAACAAAGTAAAAGAAAGCATCCTCTAGGCTAACGACACAAAAGCAGTTGAAAGGATAGCATCAGATACGCTTCCTTGATTCACTACTGTATGTACACAGTATACAAAAATATGTACTATAACGGAGGCTATGCAGATTCCCCCAATTTGCTTCAGGTTTGTTGCGCAACAGTCAAACACAAGTTTGATTTCTCAACCATTCACCATCCATGGATGTCCTGCCAAAACCCACAAACCAAATCATAAGCAAAAAGGACCCAAATCATACAATAATTTAGTTAACTGAAGTTCATAAAAAGTAAGACGCTTACTTAGTACTTGTTCGGCAGATAATCTCCTTGAAACATCCTTACAGAGCATCCTTCTTAGCAGATCCTTCGCACAGGAGGACACCGACTGAAAAACCCTTGGTGGAAATCTCAAGTTCCCTCTAAGCACGGCTTCGAAAATCTCCACCGCCGTCTCCCCGTGGAACGGCGGGAATCCGGCTAACATAATATACAAGACCACCCCCGCACTCCAGACGTCTACCTTCTCACCGTACTCTCTTCCGGCCAGAATCTCCGGCGCCACGTAGTAAGGCGTCCCCACCACGCCGGTGATCGTATTATCCCCCTCCAAAACCACCTCCGCAGACCCGAAATCGGCAAGCTTCACCGAATTCTTCGAATCGAACAGAATGTTGTCGGGTTTCACATCCCTGTGGACGACCCCGTGCTTGTGGCAGTGAGAGAGCGCCTTCATCAACTGGTTAAACAACACTCTGGCCTCCACCTCGTTGAAAGTCTTGGCGATGATTCGGCTGTGGAGATCTTCGTTGGGGCAGAGCTCAATGATCATGTGGAGATGGGTGTGGTCTTCGTAGAGATTGAACAGTTGGATGATGTTGGGATGAGGGGATAACAGATGGAGAATCTTAGGCTCTACGAGAAGGCACTGAGCGTCCAGAGAGTCGCCGGAGGTGAGGCTTTTGTCGATGGACTTGACGGCGAATGTATGGCCGGTGGAGTTAGAGATGCATCGGGAAACGACGCCGAATCTGCCCCGGCCAATCTCGTCACAAACCTCGTAGTCTCTGTTTAGCGCTTCGCTCATGGAAAAAGATTGTTTTCCAGTAATCCTGCGTTTTTAGGTTAGTTGAGAAGCGAGGGTCTTTTATGTTTTGAGGACAGGGGTTAAGGAATTTGTTGCAGAATATTCGGTGTTATGGATTCTAGCAGTGGATGTTTGACACGTATTGAAAATCTGACGGCTGGAGGCAACTGTAAACCATAAGCCGTCGGATTCTCCGGGGTTTTGAAATTACCGAGAGTGCCCTTATATACGGAAATCATTAGTTTTGCATTGATGATAAACTTTGGATATTGGATTGGCCTCAATCAAAGGGAGGTTTTATATTTTAAAAGACGTTTTGGACAATGATTAGACCCCATGACTATTAAAGTCATAGTATAACTTGGATCACATTAAATTGGTCTATTATAAGTAGTTATAGGTGTTATTCAATAATTTATACCTATGTAATAGACCTTTCATGACATATAATATCTTCTTTCAATTTATATGATATGACGTGTATAAGGTTCTAAAATCTTCTTTTATATCAGTTAAAATTTTAATAATAATTTTTTAAATGCTCGTTAAAAATGAAAAATGGAATCTTTTGTCATCCTTGTTGTGAGAACAAGGTTGAATTGGAAGGGTAACCTGTCCCTTTCGGAAACAAGTCTGGTTGACTGCTAGTGCGTAGCCTTAGTGCATGCAAATTAACAACTGGATTTCTTATCTAGTACGGCACCACTCACCCAATGGAACTAGAACGAGTATTAAGTGAGGACAAGGGTGGCCAGAAACAGATGTGTTTGTCTTGGCAGAGTGGAATGTACACGTAGGCATTTGCTTTACAATGGCTTTTGGAGTGGGGGAAGCAAACGGGTGTGTGCTGGGTTGGGCGGTTTCAGCTGATGGAAAAGTGCGTGTTTGCTACGGAATAATACGAACAGTTGTAAGGTACAAAACGAAAAGGACACATCACGGAACCAAAATGTTGTATACATGTTTAGCTCTTTGTTAGGTCCAAAGGGTACTTTTCATGCTTGGACACTTCACCAGATCTTTGTGATAAGCAAAGGGAAGGGGAAGCAAAAGATCCGAGTGTTAGAGGCCATGCTCATTTCAAGATCAGTCCAACCTAATATATGGTCTTCTAATTCTCAGCATTTTCCAGCACGCATTATCAATTTGTTTTATTCATGAATACAACTGAGTACCGAACCATCTGAGACATTCCCTCTAATTCTAACATGTACGCCTATCATGAATAATTAAAAAATTGAGCAATGAATCAATTAAATTGTAAAAAAATTTAATTGATTAAATTTTTAGTTTAATTTTAATTTGATTTATTATAATAATCTTTGTAAAAAATCGATCAATTATTAAATAATTGACTAGTTTTATAAATTAACTGATTTTTATAAATTAAAATTAATTAATTAATTTTTATTTAATAACTTCATTATTAATTAAATTTAAAATTTTTCAATAGATAAGAACGATATTCTTTATGTTGGAATATTCTTGTAGTCCATGATACATAACTAGCACAACGTTTGTTTCCGAAACGTTGTGATGGTCTGTTATTGTCCATTATCTTTGTAATGAGCAAAGCAATATATAGACGATTATGTGTTAGTTTTTGGGTCCCTAACTTTCAACTTTCAATTTTAAGAAAGTTTTACACCATTAACATGACAGTCTGAGAGGTTAAAAGATTAAGAAACATTTCATTTGACAGTTAGATTTAACCAGTGGATCAAGCTTTTTTAGGTAAGCAATGGTTGGAATATGGTTATTTTGGTTATGCTTTCACCTATCTTTGGGTATATATATATATGCATACATGTTGATATATATACGTAAGAGTGTTGTATGTAATAAATGAATTGCATCCAAATGATTGTTTTCTATTATTTAGCATCAAAGCCGTAAGTATACCTTTGCCTTACATATCCTCTGTCATGCTCTGTTTTTGTTTCGTTTTTGGACATGTATACCGTGTGCATGCATGTTTGATTGCCTATATGTTGGCGTTGGATGGACGTTGGTGTTGGGAGGTAACGTTGTCTTGAATGTTGCAACAATGGCTGGAAGAGAGATGCACCTGTTACTGTCGAGTGCATGCATAGACGTTTATTTCTGTGACCGTCCCCTCTTGTTAGACCCCTAAGTTCAGAATGCGGGATCGTGCAAGTGTTGGCGAGCCTTGGCCAATGCTTGGCACGTACGTTGGCACGAGGAAGGCGTGTTGACGAGGAAACAGGGCAAAGTCTCGAGAGTAGGCGATAATCGATACGCATGGGCACACGTAGGCGCATTGGCGGAAATCTTCGACGAGACGTAAGATTCGGATGCGAGACCCGAGGATGCGCGAGAAGGCGCAAAGGCATGTAAGACCCCGCGAGGATGCGCAAAGGCATACGAGCGCGACAAGGCGCTTTATCACTTGACTTCGGCGAGGCAGGTCGAAGGTATGTGAACCTGCGAGGTTTTATGCTAACTCGGTTTGTGACTTGTAGCGACGAGATTACACGCATGAGGGAGGCATACGAAAACACTAAGGCATTAATGGGCGAGTGAGATCAGACTTAGTGCGAATTTTGGTAGAGTCTCGGACCTTGTGGAGATTGACTAGACCCAGACTAGGACTTGACGGACAAAGGATTTAGCCACGCTCGGATGGATGGATCACGACTAACAGACTTGTTGTGGGAAGCATTGGATCAGACCAGTGTGCTAATGGGCTTCGGCGAGATCACACTGCATCATCAGCGAATAGAGATCACGGGAAGATCTTGGATGATGTGGCAATGACTGGGAGTTAGAGTTGTAGTGAAACTCAGCATCTGAAGATGATAATTTGCATTTTGTCATGTTAATTCTTTGTATTTTATGTTCTTTTGCTAGATTTTTGTGATGCTTTGCTTGTGTTATTTTGATAATTTATGTTTTTGCATGTTCTAGGTGACGAAATACAAAGTGACGCCATTTGGAGTGTAATTTGAAGTGGAAGCTGGAGGTATTTTAATTGTCTGATCAATTAGCTACAGTCACTAAAAAAAATGAGGACTTTGAATCAGCAAATTAAAGTGGCGCAACATCCGGGCACAAGGGATTTTAAGCAACAAACACGCAACATATGAGAACTTGGAGAGGCGTCAACTAAATATTAGGAGAGAATCAATTTAATATTACAAGTCAAGGCACACGGCAGGTGCTGGAAAGAGGATTTGGAGAATTAAAAGAGAAAAAGTGGGCTGGAGCATTAAATGGAGAGGGCCCACTTTATTACAAAACCTAAGGAATTAGAGAGAGTTGACGCCAACTTGGAATTGAGAGCAAGGAACATTGAACATGACAAAAGTGTGTTGACGCAATTTGGGCTGGTTGGGATCCAAAGAAGAGGGGCCCACTTGATAGAATAAAACAGAAGAAAAACCTAGACAAGGGAGGCAACTAGAGCACAATAGAAGAGTAGTGTGCGGCAACTTCGAAAAAGAGGGGAGAAGAAGGTCGGCGTAAGCAGAGAAGAGAATGAACGTTAAAAATAAAATAAAGGAAGTCAAAGTGGAGGGACGTCGGCGGCACCTGTGAGGAATCAACATTAAAGAGCTTTTGGGAGGGCGGCGGTAGAAAATAGAGTGGAACTTGGAGGGATATATTTCATCGTATTAAGCAGCTGGGGACGATAACAACAGAATAGGAGCGTGGACGACAGAAGCAGGAGTAGGAGGATAACGTGATTTGGAATTATTCGGTGAAGGTTTAAATTCTGTTTTAGTTTGTTAATTTCAATTTTAATTGTTAGATATTAGAATTATGTCTGGCTAATTTTTAATCTAGACAAGGTGCTCTATGTTTGATACTTGTAGTTTGTGAGACTCCGTGATTTAATTGTTTTCAGGAATT
>JANKOE010000206.1:82523180-82533862 GCA_026284465.1 Erythroxylum citrifolium | reverse complement strand
TTTCAATTATCCAATAAATCCAAAGTTCTTGGACATGGTGTTTTGATTGATGGTCTTTATTCTCTTAAATTACGAAACGACACTTCTTATACTTCTATGCATATTACTATTGGGATAAAATGATGTATTATGAATGAGGATTCCTCTATATTGTGGCATCAGAGATTATGACACATCTCCATTGAGAGACTTAAGAAATTGGTAAATGAAGGAGTACTTAGTACTTTGGATTATTCTGATTATGAGACTTGTATCGATTGCATTAAAGTTAAGCAAACTAACAAGTCTAAAAGAGGTACAAAGAGGAGCACAAATATATAAGAAATCATACATATGGATATTTGTTGTCCAGACATGGATGCAAATATTCTGAAATACTTTATTACCTTCATAGATGATTATTCACGATATATGTATATCTACTTACTTTGTTTTAAGGACGAAGCTTTAGATGCCTTTAAAGTTTTTAAGGCTGAAGTAGAAAATCAATGTGGAAAACAAATTAAGATCATGAGATCAGATAGGGGTAGAGAGTACTATGGTAGTTACACAGAGAATGGACAAGCACCTGGTCCATTTGCTAATTTTCTTAAAAAACATAAGATTGTTGCCCAACACACCATGTCTGGTTCTCCAAATCAAAATGGTGTGGTAGAAAAAAGAAACCGAACATTAATGGACATGGTGAGAAGTATTCCAAGTAATGTAAAACTCCCTGGTTTCTTATTGACTGAAACACTAAGGACGGTTGTGTATATATTAAACCGAGTTTCAATTAAGGTTGTTTCAAATACACCTTTTGAGTTATTTAAGAGTTGGAAACCAAGTTTGCGACATATACGCATTTAGGGATGCCCGTATGAAGTGAGAATCTATAATCCACAAGAAAAGAAGCTAGACCCAAGAACCTTGAGTCGTTACTTCATTGGATATACTAAAAAATCCAAGGGGTATAGATTCTATTTTCCATCTCACAACAATAGAATTGTGGAATCAAGATATGCAAAATTTCTAGACAATGATTTCATCAGTAGGAGTGATCGATTTCGAGATGTTATTTCAGAAAAGGAACATCAAGAAGTTCATCCCTCTGGCTCAAGTGATAGATTGATTGTCCTTCAGACTCCTCAAGCACCAATAGGTGTTCGAAAACCAATTGCTGAAATTCCAAAAGCAATTGATGTCGATTCAATAGATCAAGTTGTTGATATGGAACAACAAGAAATTGTTGATATAGAACCAATTGCACAACATGCTCTTGAGGAGAATGTTGAAAAAACATTAAGGAGATCTACTAGAGTAAGGCGATTAGGTATCTCTAATGATTATATTGTGTATTTACAAGAATTAGACTTTAACATTGGAGTCGAACATAATCCTAAAACATTTTCACAAGCCATAAGTTCTAAAGAATCAGATTTATGGTACAATGCCATGAAAGATGAGATGAATTCTATGGCATGTAATCGAGTCTGGGATCTTATTGCATTACCTAATGATGTAAAACCCAGTGGGTGTAAATGGGTCTTTAAAACAAAGAAAGACTCACAAGGCAACATTGAGCGACATAAAACAAGACTCACTGCTAAAGGATTTACTCAAAAAGAAGGAATCAATTACACGAAGACATTGTCTCTTGTATCAAAGAAAGATTCCCTTCGAGTAATTATGGCATTAGTAGCCCATTTTGACTTTGAGTTACATCAAATGGATGTAAAAACGACATTCCTCAACAGTGAACTAAAGGAAGAGGTTTACATGAAACAACCAGAAGGATTCTCCTCTAGTGATGGTAAGCATTTGGTCTGCAAGCTCAATAAATCTATATATGGCTTAAAACAAGCATCTTGTCAATGGTATTTAAATTTTCATGAAGTCATCACTTCATTTGGTTTTGAAGAAAATCTCATAAATTAGTGTATATACCAGAAGGTCAGTGGGAGCAAGATTTGTTATCTTGTGCTATATGTGGATGATATTTTACTTGCAACCAATGATAAGGGTTTACTATGTGAGGTGAAACAATTTCTTTCAAATAATTTTGATATGAAAGATATGGATGCAACATCTTTGTTGATATAAACATATTGAGACAATCCCAAAATATCTCTAGATTGTGCACTGAGTATAGCACTTATAGTGAAAGGTGATAAATTCAATTTGAGTCAATGCCCAAAAAATGGTTTCGAACGGGAATACATGAAGAACATTCCATATGCTTCAGTAGTTGGAAGCTTAATGTATTCTCAAGTCTGTACAAGACCAAACATTACATTCGTGGTTGGAATGTTGGGAAGATATCAGAGTAATCTAGGTATTGATCACTGGAAGGCTGCAAAGAAAGTGATGAGATATCTTCAAGAAACGAAGGATTACATACTTACGTACAAACGGATTGAAAATCTGAAAGTAGTTAGGTACTCCGATTCAAACTTTGCTGGCTGCATTCATTTAAGAAAATCAACCTCATGTTATATTTTCATGTTAGCTGGTGGAGCTGTATCTTAGAGAAGTGTTAAGCAATCCTTGACTGCTACTTCTACTATGGAAGTTGAGTTCGTATTGTGTTTTGAGGCCACCTCGCATGGTATATGGTTGAAGAGTTTTATATCTGGGCTTAAAGTTGTGGACTCTATTTCTAAGCCATTAAAGTTATACTGTGACAACTTAGTTGTGGTTTTTATGGCTAAAAACAACAAGGGTGAAAGTCGAAGTAAGCATATCAATATTAAGGATTTAGTCATAAGAGAACGTGTTAAGGAAAAAAAAAGTAGTCATTGAGCACATTAGCACTGAGTTGATGATTGCGAATCCTTTGACTACAGGCATGCCACCTAAGCAGTTTAAGGATCATGTAGTACAAATGGGACTAGGTTCTGTAAAATAATGTCATTGAATGTACATTATTTTCAATAAAACTCTTATTCAATGTGATGTTTCTCATATGGTTTGTGCACCTATAGATATTCATTTTGTTATATTAAGATTCTTCATTAAGTTTGGACCTAGAATAAACATATTTCATTAAGTTGAAGGATTGTATATAGAGATGTAATATAATGTAATACATGGAAGATATTATTCGCTATAAGAAGACTTATCGTCATGATTCATAAATTTTGTTTCTTGATAAAGTCAATGTTGAACTATATGGACCAAGTGGGAGAATGTTAGAATATTCTTGTGGTCCATATGATTCACAACTATCACAACGTTTCCGAAATGTTGTGATAATCTGTTGTTGTCTGTTGTCTCTGTAATGGGAAGAGCAATATATGAAACGTTGTGATGACCTGTTGCTGTCTGTTGTCTCTGTAATGGGAAGAGCAATATATGGACGATTATGAGTTGGTTTTGGGTCCCTAACCTTTGACTTTCAATTTTAAGAAAATTTTACACCATTAACGTGAGAGTTTAAGCAGTTAGAAGATTCAGAAACATTTCATTTGGCAGTGTGATTTAACCAGTGGATCAAGCTTTTTCGGGTAGCAATAGCTAGAGGTATGGTTATTTCGGTTATGCTTCCGTCTATCTTTGGAGATATATATATATATATATATATATATAAACGTAAGAATGTTATATGGAATAAATGAATTGTACGCAAATGATTGTTTTCTATCACTTTAATCATATTAAAAAAATTCAATTTTATTTTATCTTTAATCAATTTTATAATAGTCTAATAAGCCCTTTAAACCTTAAACATCTTATCTTATCGGTTTAACTTTTGATCCAATTTTTAAAATATTACAACAACAACAACAACATTAAATAAGAGTCTTGCTTATACACAGCCAACGCAAATTTTATTAACTTAATATTACTTGAAAGTGCGCTCTTGAGCAATGGCATAAGTTTGTTTTTTAAATAAAAAACTAGATTCATTTATTAATCGTGAACATAGAAGTGGTATTGTTATTTTTGAGTGAATTCCTAAGACAATCATTTGAATTCAAACTCTATTATATAGTTTGTAACAATAATTATAAATTTGAACCGGTTTAACCAACTTAACAGTGAAAATTTTAAACTAGTTAATTTTTTAAATTTTCAGTTTAATTTACTTTAATAATAATTGTTGTTAAAAACTAATTAATTTATTAGAGTAGTTTTCATAAACTAATTGATTTTTAAATCAAAATAAATAAATTAATGTTATTCTAATAATTTAAATTCTTCAATGGATACGGATATTTTTCTTCAATTAAATTTCAAAATTTTTAATTATATTCAATATTTAACTAGTTTTATGATGGTTAGTTGAGCTTTCTAAAGATTAAACCTGATGTTTTACTGGTTTAACTTTCGGTTCAATTTTTAAACATTAGTTTGTAAGAAAAAACTCATTTAAAATAGAATTTTAATCAAAGATTAATTAAGTTTTCTAATACAATTAAATTTAAATTCTATTAAAATAATTAGAGTTCAACTATAATTTTAAAGGGTCATCTATATCACTTCAAAAATAAATAAATAAAGGGTCATCTATATAAAAGAAATTCTCCAAAATAAATTTTATAACCTTTATCACTAAATTCAATTAACACCTATTTTTATTAAATTCAGTTTAATACTTACACTTGTAAGTCCTCATCCATAAGATCATTCTAATATACAGATTTCGGAAGTCAACTTCAATTACATCAAAATTATAACAATTAAACGACTTAATATAAAGTATAGTTAATTTCAATTACATCAAAATTGTACATGAATCGTTTATTTTAAAATTAAAAATGCATATTTTAAAGACTTACAAAATTAAATAGAAATTGTTATGGCATAGAACCAGGGACGTGGCCACCTTTGGCCCAGTGGGGCACTGGGCCCCCTGAAATTTTAAAAAAAGTTAATTTTTTTTAATTTTTAATTTTTTTTCTATATAAAAATATAATTTTTGGAGTTTTGGCCCCCAAAATTTTTTAAAAATTTGTTTTGGGCCCCCTTATATGCATTGGCTGGCTACGTCTCTGCATAGAACCCTTATTTTTTAATTTTAGTCTTTTCCTTCAACTAAATCATTAGATGATTTCACTTTTTCTTCGTTTGAAATATCGACCAATTGTCACCGTGATCCTCCTTATTCAACTACAATGAAATAATTATAAATAGCATAGTTAGTACCTTGAAATTTTTTAAATTAAAGATAATATACACATATGATTCAGCCGTTATATATGAGCAGAGGTAACATCAGAGTGAAGAAAACTCTGACACACTACAAGACATTACAAGTGGAAGATCGATGGTGAGGATATACTAGAAGGAACGAACGAGTATGCATGATCAAGGATATTCCCAACAATGAGCTCTTGAAGGAAGAGATGATCAGCCGAGAAGAAAACCAGGTTACAAGTCAACGTCAAGCGTGTCAAACACTTAGCAAATATATAAACCTCCTCCATCGTATACGCCACACCCATAACCCATTTAAGTGTATTTGATACGAGAATCAAGGCCCCGCAGGAGCTGCAAAGTTGGTTGATGGAAAGTAACAAGACAATGAACTAGAATCTAAGTGTAAGGTCCTTCGGTATCTTATATTAACTAAACATAAAAATATTAAAAAGTTTATAACCGATAAAAATCAACTATTCAAATGATTAATTCTAGTTATTTTGATAATGGCTTATTGAAGCCTAATTCTTATTAGTGGACTTTACACTTTATCCATATTAAAAATTCTAATATGATATCAGAGCCGATGGTTGTCCATCTAAATATCCAGTTCCTTCGACTCGGTTCGATTACTACTGCATTTATTTCAAGTGATAACTGGATATCTAGTCCTAATTGCACTTGAAGGGAAGTGTTAGATTATCTCATATTGACTAAACATGAAAATGTTAAAAGATTTATAAATGATAAAGGTTAACTATCTAAATGATTAGTTCTAGTGGCAATGATTGACCCAAACTTAATTCTTGTTAATGGGTTCTACACTCTACCCATACTAAAAATTCTAATACGAAGAACCAAAGCAAGCTTCAACAATAAATAGAAAATTATAAAATTATGATGTTACCATTTTTGCTTCAACTGTGGTCCATGTCCATTTTGAGCTGCCACGGCTGTCTGACGTCCGATGATTGGCATTCCTGCGACGATTGATTCTCAGATAGAGGACAAAACTGGGGAACAGAAAATGAAAATCTACTTGTGGTCTGCTTCTTAGCCGCTGAAGATTCAGCTGTAGAGCACAAGTCTTCATTTGCTCTCGAGGTTGCCACTAAGTTGTTACAACCATTAGGCTTTTCAGGTTCAGGTCTTTCCTCTTCCATGGATTTCGGTCTCTTCCTAAAAGCTGGATTGTTCTGGCAATTCTGGATCGTGGGAACCTTCTGATCGTTAGATGAAATGGTAGGACATGGAGCCTTTTGCTTTAAGTCAACTTTTGGAATAGAAGAATTTTCTGCACTATCTGCATTATCCACAACCACTTCAAGTTTTTCGCTTGAGTTTGAAGACCTTGCAGCTGCTTCTGCTTCCCACATTTTAAATATAGCTTCGGTTAGACGTTCTTTAGCCAAGTCGATATCAATTATTGGTTTCGGATAGTTTAGTCCCAGTTCCACTCCTGCAGCTTTAAGCACATTACTGGGTGCATCCCAAGGATTATGGATCCACTCGGTTGGCATTCTTGCTAGCTCAGGTAGCCACTGCCTTACATATTCACCCTCCGGATCATATTTGGAGCCTTGAACCTGACACACGAAGAGTCTGCTCAATCAGATAATTGATTCTTGGTGAATACCTAAAGAAGATTGTTATCCTTGCAAGGGATGATTTTTCTTGTTCATGTCAAAGGCTCAGTCATGTTTATGCAGGATATGCAGATACATCCTAAGATTATTCTTTCCTTTCAAGTAATGAGATTATGAGTCTAGCTCATAACTGAGCACTCTTGAAAGACTGGAAAATCTAAGAATCAGAATGCACAAAAGTATGATATTTTACCTCTGGGCTATCCAAACGTTCAAGTTCGTGACCATCTGGTAAGCTTCCAGAGATATACTGCCAACCAAGAATATCATTTTCCAAGTCTGCATCCAAAAGCGTGTCCCAAAAATACTTCATTCCCCATCTCCATGGTAGAAGTAGAGCTTTTACAGCAAAACTTGAAACGATCACTCTTATCCTATTATGTAACCAACCAGTTGCCCACAGTTCACGCATTCCTGCATCGACCAATGGATAACCAGTCCGTCCCTGTCTCCAAGCCTTGAAATGATCCTGACTAGCGTTCCAAGGAAAGTGCCTCAGGTTGCTTAGCAATGATCTCTCATGAGTGAATGGAAAGTTGAAACAAAGATATCGGGCATACTCCCTTAGCCCGATGGACCTAAGAAACAGGGTCACACTTTCTATCCCAACAGAATTCTCTTCTTTCGTCCAGAGTATGTGTTTCATTCTTACACATTGGAAGACCTTCCTCACACTAAGTTCTCCAAAATGCAGGTATGGGGACAAGAGTGAGGTGGAGTTCCCTCCAACTCTCAGTCTGTTCTTTGAATAATCAATTAAGTGCTCTTCAACAAATTCACTTAGTACCTTGTCTGCATTAACCCAACCTGGAGACCACCCTCTTCCTAACAAGGAATTGCTAGCCTTTTCTGTTTCATTTTCAAGTCCCAATTCCTCAACTGAACATTTTTTAACTTTCCCTGTGATACACAATCATAAACTTATGTAACAATAATAAGAAATGTTTAGAAATTCCAATTAAAAGTACCTGTAGCTGGTGTTATCCTCCATGGCAGAAGATGTGACACTGGTACCATTTGCATGCGCAGGCACTTTCTCCAATATGCATCAAACTTTGTAAAAGTGTGTCCTTTTTCATCATATATTTCCCATGGTTCATACAGCAAATCTCCATTATAGCTCTCCACAGAAATTCCCAGCTCCACAAGCTTTTCTTTGATGCTGTGATCACGAACAAGGGACACTGGATCTGGCACAGAAAAGGAAAACGAAAGAAAAACTCATTAAGGAATCATCTGTTGAGTAGAAACAACGAGAGCACTATAACGACCGGGGAAGAAGCAAATTAACAGAAGGTGGAGCAGAGAGCACATACCATACAGATGATTGAATACTACCCTCGTTGCTCCAATGGAGTTGATGCAATCCAGAAGTGCAGCAAGTGTACTTTGAGACTTCATGAGTACAAGTTCAACCCCAAGAGATTTCAAAGAATGTCCCAAGTGGACAAGAGACTGCTTGAGCCACCACCTTGATACTCGACCAGGGTAGAACTGACCTTCTTCTTTAGGACACCATATATAAACAGCAAACACAGAGCCATCCCTTGCTGCAGCAGTTAATGCAGGATTGTCCTCAATTCTAAGATCCCGCCTAAACCAAACTACAGTCTTGTTGCTACCCATAATAGAAAAATCTCAGATTTTAGGATAAAGCTGTAGCCTTAAATCTCATGAGATCTAATTAAGTTGCCACTCCACATCTTAGTTCCGGTGCAGAGATTAAGATCATATGAGAAATTATCCTTCCTAGCATCAACAATCAAACAAGATCAGCTGATCGGTTCAGAACCAGGAAAGATCATAGTCTTTGCAAGAAGCTCCTACTTGTTGTCTATGATACCAAAACCTTGAAGTTTGAAAATCTCAGACCAAAAATTTTGGCTGTTTACCACCAAGACCAAAGTTTATGATTCTGCCAGAAACTTTGCTTGAATTCTTCCAACCGATCAAACACACCCAAATTCATGTATCACCAGTTGCACATCTTCCATTCATGGCTATTCAAACCCCAAAATTGAAGACTAACCACAGTGAAAGAACAAACTGGAACTCTCAACATCTGTTTACCGCCATTTTTTGGTGGAACCAAACTTGGGGATCCTTAAAGAACAAGAAAATGAATTACCATGCCACAAAGCGTACAGATCTGCGACAGACCCCAATTGGCAGATAATGATTCTTTAATAATTAACATCTAATGTTATCCACGAACAGACAAGAAAACCATAAGATATCATACAACTGATAAAGAAAACAAAAAAAAAGTGAATAAAATGGGAAGTTTCACTCCGTACCTAGTTCTTCTTGAGCTTTAGTAAGCAAGAAGACATCATGTAATCCAAAGATTGACCTTTCTTTCGTTTATGGACTATGGTTTCAAGAAATGGGAATTGGTATTATCCCTTGTTGATCCGTCCACGTCAAGATCACGTGGGTCTCGCTAGTGGTGGCCTTGTGGGTGAGCGTATCTTGTCTGTTTTGTGGATCCACTGTAAGTGGGATAAAAAAAAGAGAAGAACAAGGTAAAAGAACAATAGATAAGAGATAAGGAGCGTTGAAATTGTTGGCAGCTTGTAAGAGCAGCTAATGCACAGATTTCAACAACTATGACACACTAAACACTTCAGTTGACATTTGGCTGTCTTGTAAGAGAGAACTATCGTTGGCTTGTATTGCTTTCAACGGTGTAACCAGAACTAGTGGCATCAAAGTATATGCTTCTGATACCATTGGACTTCTGCTTCGAATTTAGAAAGATGGAGCAAAACCAACAATCTTAAGACAGCTGCTGAATGCAAATTTTTATATAAAAGATTCCAACTTTACCATGATTCTTCTTTCTTCTCTAATGCTGTTAATCAAATCAAGCTTGCCTAGTACATGCAGCACGTGGATAAGTATTTGCCTATCATAATATTGGGGAAAATTGAAAAAAAAAAAGAGTAAATACTTGGATCTCTTTATGGTACGATTTGTTACATTTTCACCTAACATTTGGTCCAATTGGTGGTGCCTCTAAAGGCAGACGATGGGCTTTGATTTGGAAAGAGGTCTATCATTACAGGGGGTAATAGTTTGATATCCCCCTTTTAGGAAATTCTTCACACCTTCTATTTAGTAGAGGAATGAAACTTATTCTTTAATAGTAACTTTTTTTAATAAATATTTTTAATACTAATTAATTAAATACAATTAATTAATTAAAATATAATTAATTAATTGTTATATAATTAATTAAAATATTGTAAGTAATTAATTAAAATATTATTATTAATTAATTAAACTAAAACCAATTTAAATATAATTATTAATTAATTAAAATATTTTAATTAATTAATTAGAATATAATTAATTAAAGTATTATTATTAATTAATTACAAGATAATTAATTAAAACATAATTCATTAATTAATTAAAATATTTTAATTAATTAATTAAAATATAATTAATTACAGTATAATTAATTAAAATATTAATTAATTATAATTAAGTAATTAGTTACAATATAATTAATCTAAATATAATTCATTAATTAATTAAAATATTGTAATTAATTAATTATAATATTTTAATTAATTATATTACAAACTAATCACTGTCAATAATAACAGTAATCATTCCTTCTTCTTAACCAACCATCGTAATTATAATGATAATATCTATTTTCATTTTTAATATATTCATTTCTATTTTTTTTATCATTCCGCCCTAAGGATTCAATACACAACAGTACAATTTATTGAAGAAAATTCATAAGGGCGGTATAAAAGTGAAATTCTGGCCATTGTATGTTAGAATTTATAATGGGCCTACGGGCCCATACGAGAAGGAATGTTAGACCACATATAAGCCCAAGTGAGGTTCCATCCTAAAACCAATTGGTGATAGGTGGAGTAGCTCCTTAGGCTTATA
>JANKOE010000206.1:82463251-82482072 GCA_026284465.1 Erythroxylum citrifolium | reverse complement strand
GCACAAAAGCAGGCAGTAGCAAGTTTTGCACGAGATTGGGAGCCTTTTGATTGGACAAAGCAACTTGAATAAGTGCTAAGTTGTACTGACAATTTTTGTACTTAATTGTGTCATCTTAGTCACCCCTGTACTTTCCATTCTACCTTTTAGTTTGCACTGTAAATGGCTGAGGAGGGCTTGGATTTGCGATTGTACAGCAGTTACCCAAAATAGTACGTCTTCCTTGCTAAAATTTTAGTAAGGAACCTTGCTAGATAAGCTTGAATGACATTTTCATATTTACTTCCAATTAGTCTTAGAAATTTACATTTATATATTCCTTATATTTCTTTTTTCATATTGATAAGACCTCAATGTGAATTTCGAATGGGGAGACCAAAGGAGAGAAGAGCTTCAACAGGACCAAGGAAGCAAACCAAGAGATCAAACCATTAACTCCACTGGAATTTGATGATGACGACTACACGGAAACGAGCTCCAGATGGTTACTTTATGGGCAGAAATGCAACATGCACGTGTTGTTTTCGAGTCCAGATTTTCTGTCCAATTTTATGGTATTTATTCTGTCTCATAAATCTCAGCTATTTATTTATGTGGGTTTTGTGTGGGTTCTGCATAAATAAACACAGGATCTGCATAAATAAATGACTGAGATTCATGGGATATAATAAGACACCGTAAAATTGGACAGAAGATCTTGTCTCGTTGTTTTCTAACTTTGAGTTTCCAGTTTTTTGGAATTTCATCTAGAACTTCACGCTTTTACCAATTCTCCCACGAGACTTAGCAACGAAAGGGAGAGTTAACTATAATTAGTTAAACAAAGAAAAAACAATAATGATTCGTGTAATTTACAATTTGAAGATAATGAATACTCAGTTTAGTCAAATGCCTATAACTAGGCATAAACTATGTAAAACCATAAATATTAGAGATGAAAACATAAAAGTTGAAAAAAAAATATGACACATAGAAAAGAAAGAGACGTGATCATAATTAATCAACTCTAAGAGTAGAGTAGAAGCTTTCAACTTCTAGTAAATGGTTATTTATGTTTATAAAAATGAAATACAAAAAAATTAACGAAGTCAGTCAAGGAAAAACTGCATAGTTTAAGCTTTGACTTTGGCATCTCAATACCAGGTCACTTTTAGCTACGCTTACTTGAATGTGCATGTAATCTTTCATAATTCCATATTTACGGTAAGTTGGTGGGTAAGGAGCAATCAACTGATTTTTAATAAGCTCTCTTCACATTCACACTTAACTTTTATTACATGTCAGAGTATAGGTATTATCCGAGTATTACTGATTCTTGCTAGCAGAAATTGATTTCACTACATTATAAAGAATTTTGAAACCAATAATTTTCACATACTTGGATTTGATAAAGAAGACATGATGTTCGATCTTGATAATAAGTACATTTCTCTATTTAGAAAATTTGGTTTCGCTCCCCTTCTCTCTTTCTTGAATTATACGTTTTGTTTTTATGGATGCATAAGTTTTATCTTAAACGTATATATTAGGGCAGAGAGAAGACCAATTGTATGTGTATCTTTCTTTTTAATCTGATACGTTCATCAAGTATCAATCTGTAATTAATGAATGGACGAAAAGTTTCTATATTAATAATTTCCCTAATAATATCAAATTAAGTACGGTAACTTCTAACATTCTCCCATTTGGCCTAAAATTGTACGAAACAAATGCATAAGTATGATGCATTTACAATTAAGTACCAAAGCTCATCCTTAAAATATCATAATTATCTAAATATGATAAAACATTAAATGTGGGTTACGACGGTTGTATATTTAATACATAACATACTTTTTTTCCATATGCCACAAACACCAGTGTTGTACCACACTAGATCTATAAATGACAAACAAATTTCATCATGATCTACAGTAATGTTTCTAGAAAATTCAAGTAATGACATGTCATGATACAATTATGTCCTGTTTCATTATATTTTTTATAATATTCACAGCCTCTATCAGATCTTATAATTTTCACTTTATTGTCTAATTGTTTTTCAACCTCATTAATGTATACTTCTAAAGCATTCACTACTTGAGATTTTTTAAGCAAATAAACGTATCCATAATGTGAAAAATCATCAATAAGGGTGATAAAATATTTTTCTCCACCAAAAGATGAAGTATTAAAAGGTCCATATACATCAGTGTGTATAATTTCAAGAAGCTGAGTGCTTCTTGTGGCTTCTTTCTTGTTATGTTTAGTTTGCTTTCTTTTAATGAAATTCACACGTAAACTAAGGTTAGTAAAATCTAGATTATGTAGAATCTCATTCTTTAGTAATCTTTCTTTGAATACATGACCCTAAACGTTTATGCCACAAAAAAGCTGAACTTTCATTAAGCATACTACACTTGATTCAAATATTTTGATGCACAATAAGTAAGGATTCAGAAAATTGATCATCAACTTTCAATTTATATAAACCATCAATAAGACTGCCAGAACCAATAAGTCTAGAATTCTTATATAAATTGAAACAACAATGTCCAACAATAAAATTAATACCACAATCATCCAACTTTGAAACAGAAATTAGGTTCCTAGAAATTGAAGGTACATAAAGAGTCTTTAATAGGTCTAAATAATAACAAGTATCTAAGACCAAACGATAAGTCCCAAAGCCTTCATTTCGTGCCTTGTTACGATTTCCCATATATAGGAAATTCTCAATTTGGCTTATGGTTTGAATCGTAAGGAATCCCAACATTGTATTGGATACATGAGTAATGGCTCCATAATCAAACCACTAAGTATTATGAGAAACATCAATTTAATTAGATTCGAAACATACAAAAGTCTTAGATATATCTTTCTTTTCGAACCATGCCTTACGTTTAAGACAATCTTTCTGATAGTGTCCTTCTTTTCTATAGAACCGACGCCTATCATGATTTTGTTCCTTCTTTTCATCCTGAGGTGTTTTAGCAGGCTTTTTATTTTTCTTAAAACTTTTGACTTTTACCTTTGGTGCCTTACTAGCTCCTTGAAATATGAGGTTTACTGAATAACTTCCCATATTCTTTAGTTATTTTCCTCTTGAATAAGCTTGCCAGTCAATTTATTAACATTCCACTTTTCCTTAATAGTATTATAGTTAATTTGAAAAGCACCATATTTAGGAGGCAGTGAGTTCAGGATAAATTGAACCAGAAATGAGTCATTTACAACCATACCTAACATCTTCAACCTTGTTGCAAAATTAGTCATCTCAATGGTATGTTCTTGCATACTCTGCCACCCATCAAACTTTCTGGTCATGAGTTATGTCATTAGCATACCAGCAAGTGACTTATCCGTAGAATGAAAGCGTTCTTCCACAAACTTTAGGTATTCCTTTGCATTTTTTATTTTCGGAATAATAGTCCTGATGTTATTCGCTATAGTCATTCGCATGTACATAAAGTTCAATCTGTTAGACCGTATCTAAGCTTTATATTTGGACTTCTCTTCCTCACTGCTTAACTTAGTAATAGCAGCATGTTCTTCTTCCAAAAGTGCCAAGTCAAGATCCAACACACCTAAGTGGAAATTGATTTGTTCATCCCATACGATAATAGAAGAAGCTTGCGAATGAAGCGGAATTGCTGCAAATAAAACATAGATACTCATAATTAATTCTATTATAGATTCAGATCAAACAACGGGGTATATCATACGGCAACACACAGTTGGATACCACTTCGAAAGCATTTTACCCTAAAAACAACGACATCCAAAACATGATTTTTACGAGAGAGAGACTGTTGTTTTTGCTTCATACTTTTATTCGTTATACCGTTTGGATTTGATGAAGTACATTAAATGCATATAAATCAAAAGACAACACATCTTAAATGTATATAAGACAAAGCTAGCACGTATTACAAGACAAAATAAAACACTGCACGTATTAAATGCACATAAGCCAAAAAACAGACAACACATAAGAAATATAAATATGGACACATATGGGAAATATTCGTTGTGTGAGAGAAACATATAATATAATAACAATACGATTATACATCTTCATCCTGATACAAGTGTCGAATTCATTTCCCTCTCCTATTGCATTTATGGAAGTGATTTTCGATTTCGGCCACATTTTCATAAGCAGATCACAGGGGGAAGACAGTATTCTTCAACAATAATTATTCATTATGTTCGAAGGAAATTTATAGGTTTCTAAACCTTGCTCTGATACTGCATGTTAGTATAAATTGATTTCATTACATTATAAAGAATCTTGAAACCAATGATTTTCACATACTTGGATTTGATGAAGAAGAAATGATGTTTGATCTTGATGGCAAGTACCCTTCTCTATTTAGAAAAATTGGTTTCTCTCCCCTTCTCCCTTTTTTGAAGAAGATGACAATATGTTCGCTTATGCTCTAGCGATTGCAGAAGAAATTCCTGTTGGTGATGTCTCAAAAATTCAGACAAATGTTGGATTAGGTTAATCATGTAAGGTCGTGTATCGACGTACAAGAAAGTGAATAAAGAAAATCAAGATTAGTCAGTTACTTAGCAGTTAGGATTTGAGCTTTATAAATACTGTAATTCAATACGATTTGGATACACACACTCTGTAGTTTGAGAATACAGTTGTTGAATAAAAATCTCAGTTTTTCACTGAGTTCTTCACCTTCCTCTGTTTGCCCCTGTTTTAGTTTTCTTCCTTTCTCTCTCTAGTTCTCATACTGTTCTTTCTTTCTTTCCTTAATAATTTCGTTTCCATTCCTTAGATAGGTGCATGATCGACAGATAACAACTACAATTCCTGACAGTGTTGAACCTTCATCTTACTCCGAGGCTATTTCTTGTCCTAGTTCTTCACAATGGCTTATGGCAATGAACAAAGAGATCTAGAGTCTCAATAAGAATGAAACTTGGGACTTGGTTGAGCTTCCTAAAAGTCGTCGTTCATTAACTTGTAAGTGGATCTACAAACGGAAATATGGTATACTTGGGGTTAAAGATGCAAGATGGAAAGCACGAGTTCGAGGTTGTTACCAAAAGGAAGGTATTCATTTTAATAAAGTATTCTCTCCTGTCGTTTGTCATACCTCTGTTCGAGTTCTTCTTGCCTTCGTTGCTCTGTTCGATTTGGAGTTGGACCAACTTGATGTTAAAATAACTTTTTTTCATGGTGAGCTAAAAGAAGAGATCTACATGAAGCAACCAGAGGGTTTTGTTATTCTGGGTGAGGAGCATTGTGTTTGTCGTTTGAAAAGATCACTATATGGCCTTAAACAAACTTCTGGGCAGTGGCCCAAACGATTTGACTCCTTCATAATCGAGCAATGTTACACAAGGAGCAAACGTGATAATTATTTGTATTTTCGACAGTTTGAAGATGGTTCCTTCATTTACTTATTGTTACATGTCGAAGACATGTTGATAGCTTCCAAGAATAAGTCCTTGATGAACAAGTTGAAATCTCTACTTAGTAGCGAGTTTGAGATAAATAATCTTGGTGCAGCAAAGAAGATTTTGGGCATGGAGATTCATAGGGATCGACAGGATGGTAAGTTGTACCTCTCTCAAAAGATGTACATTGAAAAGTTTTCGATAGGTTCAACATAGGTACTTACAAACCAATTTTTACTCTTTTAGCTGCTCATTTTAAATTGCCTTCTAAACTTTGCCCAAAAATAAAGGAAGAGATTGAATGCATGTCACATGTTCCCTATTATAGTACAGTTGGCAGTCTCATGTATGTCATAGTTTGTACCAGGCCTGATCTAACATATGTCATTACCATGGCAAGTAGGTATATGCACAATCCTGTTAAGGATCATTGGAGTGCTATTAAGTGGATCCTTCGTTATTTGAAGGGAACTTCTAATTTGGGCTTGGTATTTAACATAAACAAAGTTACATCTAATGATGTTGTTGGGTTTGTTGATTCTGACTATGGTGGTGACCTCGATCGATGAAGGCCTCTCTCCAGCTACATCTTCACTTTGTGATTTGGTGCTATTAGTTGGAAGGCATCATTGCAACCCATTGTTGCCTTATCTACTATAGAGGTAGAATATGTTACAGCTACAGAAGGTGTGAAGGAGGCTACATGGTTGCGTGGTCTTGTTCTTCAGCTTGGTGTTGCACAAGGTACTGCTATTGTGTATTTAGATAGCCAAAGTGCTATTCATCTTATCAAGAACAATGCTTATCATTCAAAGACCAAACACAACAGTGCCAAGTATCACTATTTTAGAGATACGATCAAGGTAGGTGAAATTGTTGTGAATAAAGTTCACACGTCAGAGAATATCCTACAGATGTGCATACCAAGCCACTTCTTATCAGTAAGTTCAAACATTGTTTGGGCTTAGTAGGGGTCTCAACAATTGATTGCCCTTTGGGGCTTATATGACAGCGGGTAGTATTATCGAATTTAAGCCAAGGTGGAAATTGTTGGGTTAGTGCCTCAAATTTTTTAGGTCAAAGAACAGTTTGCTACATGACCTCACCCTGTTATTTGACAAGCCCCTATCAATTACGTGGCATTAAAGTCGGTTATTTTAGGCTAGGTTATTTTTTAGATACAATTGATATAAACCAACATTTTTTTCCTCTACAGCAACTCCAAGAGAATTTTTACGTTCATCAAATTTCCACAATATTAGAGAGAGGATTTATGAGTGAAATTATTTTGCTTTTCCTTTCCATCAACTAATTAGGGGATTTGTACTCTCTTTTTTTTATAGTGAAATTTGATCCTTGTCGTTTTGTGGGTTTTTCTCTCGACATTCAGGTTTTCTACGTAAAATCTTATGTCATCTATTAATTTTGCTTCTTTATATTCTCCGATTAATTTGATCTTGATTGCTTCCGCTAGTATATTCTCTAACAATTTATACCATTTGTTTTTATGTTTCATCTATAAATGAGTCTTACTTTGCCTCTATTATCGGGTAATTAGAATATCAAGTATGATTTTATTGTTCATCTACCTATATTATTTTTTCTTAAATTCATTTAAGACAGGGAAGGAAGAAAAATGGGTTTATAGGTTTTATGACTCAGTTGGAAGTCTATCTTATCTTCTGCTCTTTTCAATCTGTATAAATTGATTCTCCATACGATCCTAAGAGCACATCTTAATTTGCGTACTTCTAAATATAGTTGTTCCTTTCTTTAGAACTTAGAGCATGCCTTTGAGAATTCTAGTTATTGTCTATATTTGTTGTTCTAGAGAACTCTATATCTTGGAAAAGTCTGAAATCAAGTGACCTAATTAGTTAGTAGATATGAACTCTTAACATTTGTTTTCTAATTCCTGAAAATTGATAATTTACTAAAATTAGCTGGAAACAGCTTGAAATAATCTGAGTTGTAAAATTTCATCCAGGGCTTCATGCTTTTACCAATTATCGTCCCGTGAGACCTAGTAATGAAAGGGAGAGTTACCAAACTAAACTTGGTTAAAGAAAGAAAAATAATAATGATTCGTGTAATTTACAATTTGAAGATAATGAAGACTTGGTTTAGTCAAATGGCTATAACTGGTCAGAAACTATGTAAAACCATAAATATTATACGAAGACAAAAAGCTGCTACATAAACAACAGAATGGTGGATAGAAAAGAAAGAGACCTGGTTATAATTAATCAACCATAAGAGTAGATTAGAAGCTTTCAACTTCTAGTAAATGGTTATTTATGTTTATAAAAATGAAATACAAAAAATTAACGAAGTCAATCAAGGAAAAACTGCATAGCTTAATCTTGACTTTGGCATGTCAACACCAGGCCTCTTCTAGTTACGTTTATTTGAATCTGAATGTAATCTTTCATAATCCACATTTGATGTAAGTTGGTACGAACCAATTTTTAGTAAGCTCTCCTCAAGGCATTCTACATTAACACAATTCTTATTACATGTCAGAGTATAGGCATTATTCGAGTATTGCTGACTACATACACAAACAATAAGTATACGAAAAAATAACTTGATTGACTCAATACTAAAAGTTTGCTTCACTACATATTAAAAAATTTGCAGGGCCAAAAGGCTTTCTAGAACGAAAATCTAATATACCGAAACTTGTTTTGAAAAGTTTATGAATCTTTTGAAGAGTTTTTAGGATAGAAGTTACTTATTAGGATGTAGAAAGAACAATTCAACGCATAAGGATGAGTGTGTGAAGAAGAAAGTTTGATAAGCAAGAGTTTTAGAACCCGTCAAGAAAGGTGCTCGATAAATCAATAGAAGCAGTTGGCATTAATTAGGCAGGAGAACTTTCCCTGACAGAGCACTCGTAAACTTTTTTTTTTTTTCTCACGAGTTGTCCTAGTTGAATTTTAACTATAGGAAGACATCTTTAAGTCAGCCACATTTAGACTAATCCTCGCTTGAGCCAGGTAGGTCCCTTGCGGAAGGCAAAGCTCCGGCCCTAAGCTTTAAACGGCTGCATATATGAGGAGGTTCGAAACTCACGACCTCACTTAAACCAGAAGAGCCCCAACATCAACTCACCTGCACCTTGGGGTTGAGCACTCGTAAACTTGCAAGGAGTGTTTTGGATTTAGTTTACACTATCACAAGCATATTCTTAAAATTGAAAGTATAGTATATCTATTGTATGCTTTTAAAATTCTATTTTTGCCATTATTTGAGCAAACTAAGCTAATTTTGTATTCTCAACGCTCAAATTAAAACTTAATTTATGTTTAATTTAAAACATTGTTCACTATTTATTTCGGAGACCGACTTGGTATATCAGATATTAGCCTAAAGTTTAAAACTCAATAAAAGCATGTTTTTAAAATAATATTATTTTTTAAAAAATAAAATTTACCTAAAATTTAATTAAATTTTAGATTTTCCAAACTTATAAATATTTAATTGAGTTTTAAACTTTCGACCCAAAAAAAGAAATTTGAGTTTTAAACCAAGCCCACAGTTATTGACGCCGGTTATTTTGATCCCTGTCAGCAGATGATTTGCCATCTTTTTCAAAGTCAACCGGCTCCTCTCTCTTCCGCTGGCGATCATCTGTCCACCAGGAATCAATCAATGTGCACAAACAAAATGAAGACCGGCCAATCTTCATTGCCTTTTTCGATTTTTAAGAATCAAAGTTACGTAACCAGGTCCGGCTTATGCCAACTCCAAGAGAGAATCGCCAAAAAAGATTCTTACAATTAACAAACTTTGTGTCCCTCCATTTCTGAATTGTCTAGGTACCAACAACAGTAGAATGCAAAAACCTGACAGGATTGGACAATGTATACGACAAATGCATGTTCACTTCTTTAGTTTTTCAGTATCATTCGACGTTTGTTCTAGGAAATATAGTTAGGGTTATCATGTCGTTGAGTGCCGAAAGACGTATCTGCCGTTTTTTTTGGTGCAATGCCGAATGATACAAGCTATAATATTATGTGCTTTGGTGTATGTTACCGAATAAGACTCCATATGTGGCTAAAAATTTCTTCTTCAATTGTTCGTGTAAATCGCTGCAACAATGAATGCTTAAGCTGAGGCAGTGACAAGGAAGTGAAGGTGATTATGGATTTCAATGGTGGTTCTCTTTATTTCTCAAGCTTTCATTTAAAATGACTAAGTTCGAGTATTCTTTCACTATTCAACTTTACCTTAAATAGAAAGACTCGTACAAGGCATACTTTTTAAAATACTTCGATTCATAGCACAAGTTAACAACTTTTAAGAATTAAAACTATAAACGTCATGTTTTAAGATGCAATCGACTAGAGAGTTTTTTTTTTTTTACGAAGAAATTTTACTACTAAGAACTTAATTAAGCAATAGAGAGGTGACATCGTGCTCCCAAGGAGGTGGTCGAGTTGGTAAAATAGGGAGTATAGGGTCTAAAAATTTTGTGTTCGAATCTCCCTATCTGTACTCTCTCGATCGAGCCTGATGTACAGGACTTGCCTAGTATGAAGTACCTGATTAGCCTGATTTACAGACTATTGCGTCAATTTAGAAATTTATTCAGTGCACATCTAAAAGATAGCGAATGCGGATTCCTTCATTTCAAAAAAAAGAAAACAGAGGTGACATCGTGAGAATTATGCCAAGATTTCTGTCTTAGTGGTACTAAGTATATTCATATATATCCGGCTCCCTTAAGGTCTAACAACACTTCTAAAAATAAAGGTTAAAAACAGTAAGTAGTGATGTAATTTGCAAGGGGTCATTTAGTATGAAGATGTGGAATCCAAAGATTTTAATAAATCCATGTTTTCTAGCTATTTGCTTAGAATAAATGAAGTGAGATTCACATTTTAACATCTTTTAGTTACCTTTTGTGTTTTCTAATGCTATTAAGTTTTACAATTAATAAAAAGTTTTATAAATGCCCATAATATTTTGTATGAAAATTTAATAATGGATATATAAATTTATTATTAATAAACATTTACAAGTTTTATTTTGTGAAAAAAAGTCATAGTATGTATAAAGTTTATAGTTTTATCTATACTCTAGTTTAATTAAAAATAATTAATAAAATATAAATCTCATCATTATATCTAAACTCGTAAGATATAATTATTCTAAAAATTTGATATCGTTGTTTTTATTGAAGAATTTGTCATGCAAAATTATGATAAACATGTTCTCTACTAGAATACAAACTAACATCACATTTTTAATAACTAATTACGATATTAATTGTTTAAATTATTGAAGTGCTTAATCATTTTCTTTAAAAGAATTAGTTTCTTTTAAGTTCTTCTTTTTTAAAAGAACTTTTCTTAGTGAAAAGTGAAAATGAAAAAATCTAAGGGCTTGTTTGTTTCAATTAATATTTTTGGTTTTTTTTTTTATTTTTAAATTTAGTTAAAAAATTATTTGTTTGAGTTTTTAGTTTTTATTTATGTTTTTGGTTTCTTCTAGTTTTTAAAATTTATGAAAATAAAAACAAGTAGTTTTAATTTTTTGTTTTTGTTTTATATAATATGATGAATTATTAACTAAATATACATTATTTAATCATTTAATATATTAATTATTATTATTATGAATTATTTTATTTTATATTTAAATTAAAATATAAATAATTTAATTTAATTTAATTTTTAATTAAATAAAATAAAAATAAAATTTAATAATTATTAATAAACTTAATTAAATTTAAAATATACACATTTCAAATAAAATTTTCATTTGATAATTAAAATATATTTAAAATAAATATTAATTTATAAATAAAATAAAATATTAATTTATTAATAAATATTATGCGAGAGATTAAAATAATTTTAATTAATTATAATTTTTTCTTTAAGTTTTATCTAATATGTAATTATCATCAATAATAAAAATATAACTGTATTTCCATTAATAATTAAATAAAATTTTGTTTTTATTTGATAAAAAACAAAAACTAAAAATTAAAATAATGACCCGGCACCTAAATTTTTGACTATGACTACAGTTTTGATAAATTTTAATAGGTTAATTTTACATTAGTATTATTTTAGCCTTTAACTCTATTTTTATTTTTGTTATTCAAGACTAATTAGTGTATATTAATATAAAGAATTATCGTAGCTAAATCTTCAACTATTTATATGTTTTTCCGAAAATCATTGATATCCCAAAAGGAGAGGACATGTTTCATTGATGATTCATACTCTATACAGAACCAATTAATTGTCCTTTGCTTCTTCCTACCTCAAACCCTAATATTTTCAAAGAATTATAAACTACGAACAAATTACTAAATATATCTTAAATTTATTATATAGAATTTAGTTGTGTTTAATTAATATTTCTCTAAAAAATAGTACCTAAAGTTTTAACCTAAAAATTTGTAAAAATGTTAATAATTTGATACAGAGTCATTAAAAATTTTGAAGAATATTTGATAAAAAAGATTTTTATAAATTTCTAAAGTCTAAAAAATTTGAAATCTTTCAAAAAAATTGATAAAAAGGTCCAAATGTCACCAAATTCTATAAAACGCTTTAAAATATCTTACAAATGATACTAAAATTTATTTCAACTATGTTAATTTACAGTATCACAAGATAAATAAAAATATTATAAAAATAATATATATTTAATAAGTTGTTTTTATTGTTTATCCTTCTTTTTATTGTTTATTAAAGTTTTAATTGAAGATTTTGAAAGCTAGTTCTAGAAAAAAAATCATAATTACATTAAAAAATAAGTTGATAGAAAGGGTTTATTAATATTTTAACCTTATAAATTAGAATAAAAAGAAAATAGTACTGTTAAAGAAATTGTACTGGAGAAAAGTCGCTTAGAGAGCTGGAGTTAAAACTTTACAGGTAAGGTAGAATAAAGAATAGGCGGCGTCGGTCTATGTAAGCGTGCACGTTTGGTCCAATCATTTTATAGTTTGTCGTTATCGCTTTGGCCTTTTGGCTTGCATTGTACATATGCGTTTTTCCTTGACCAGCGTCAGTCACATTTCAGTCACATATCCTTAAAGCTACTATTACTAAGTACTACCAAGTCAAACCTTTCTTTGCTTAAGTATGAACGACCGAGTCAGCGATGGTGAACTATTGCACAAGAAATCTTCCACTTCCAAAATAGTGTTCAAACCTTTTTTTAATTAATCTTGTTTTAAGTTTGATTAACAAGAACAGAGGAATTAGTCCCGAGTCATTACTATTTGTCAATGTTCGACCTAATAAAAAAAGTATTAAAACGTAAAATTTAAATAGATCATATAATATACAGTTTTACTCTTAATTAATAAAGCGACTATTTTTTTAAAAAATTTATAAATACTAATTCAACTGAATCGACAAAACTATCTCACCCGGATAAGATTCATATAATCATATTAGCATTTCCTTTCCTAGGTTTCAAGATAATGCCTAAACACTGCTTGTAACAAAGTTTCTTCGGTCAACAAATATGTGCAACCACTCTGGTGGTTTGAATGGTAAAAAATATTACGGTCGTATTCCAGTGTAGCAAAGTCGTGTTTAGTTAGCGTTTTGTACGTACCATAACGTGATACTTTTAGGTTTATTAAAATTACTTTTAATTTTAATTTATGTTGTTAATTTAGAGTACTGCTCTTTCTAACATAAATGAAGGTTTTCCATTTATGTCAAGATCCCAAGTGTTTGCATTTGAGTAAGCAAATCTTAAATTACAAAAGCTTGATCACATAAGATGGTAATGTGATTTTTAGTAAGAGCCTGAAGGATTTTGATATCTATACTTTAGAATAATTTTAAAAGATAAATTGTATACAAATTAACATGAACAATGTCTTATTGTTAAATTGAAAGAGGTATATACTATCTTTAATTTTTATTAATCTATACTTAGTCCAAATGGACTTGGTCTAAATCAAGCTGATTATATTAATTTCTTTTACTGGGTTCCAGCAAACATCAATAATAAAAATGCATCCACTTGCTTCCAAAAGGAGGTTAGATGGAAAAGATCCTTACTTCTTATGGTTTCTTACTTTCTTTTTTCGATAAATCTTATCTCTCCAGATAGTGACATACCCTAGACCAGTGTGTTGCACGGGATGAGATCTTCTGTTTATTTTATCATGTTCCTACTTTGTCCCATGAATTTTAACCATTCATTTATACAGGACTCACACGAGATTTACATAAATAAATGACTAAAATTTATGGGATAAAATAGGGACAGGATGAAATGGATAAAAGATCCTAGCCCGTGTTGCACACGCACAAGGCAATAGTTTATTGTCATGCAATGTTTATAGTACATTAGCAAAGACCATTATAAAATCAGCAAACTACTAATATTAAGACTAATTAGAGGATTATAGGGAAAGCTCTTTATTTGTACAAGATCTAATTCTTTTCAAAATTTTGATCTTTAAAACAAATAATATCATATTCTCAATAGAAGTAATTCGTATTTCATGTTATATAGTAATTATCTGATTACCAGAAGCGAAATCTTTTTTTAAAAGTAAGAATAAAGAGTTGAAGTTCTAGAGATCAGGTACTTTTTAATTTTTTGAGCTGCTAGTGCTCCTTCGTATACTAAATTAGTCGTGGACAACTCAGGGGTATGGTTGGGTAGAAGGAACTCATTTTTTCTTAATCAAAAGTCAGGAGTTCGATCCTTAACTTTAAGTATGAAGCAGTTTTAAATTTTTAGATCAGATGTCTCACCTTATAAGGTGCCTACAAACTAATAATTAAATTAATCACCGAATCTAATAACCTGATCTTAAAAAAAAAAAAAATCGGCCGTGGGACAAATTTTGAAATCTACCACTTCCAAACGTTACTTACCAATAATAAATTATTACGTTGGGACGTGTGTAAGTATTAATGAGTCTATATCAGATCCTCCTGCTTGGAAATTTCGGGGTGCTTTGAATATGGTACAATAGTTTTTTTTTTTCTTGTCGGATGACTTTTCAAGCATACACTTCTTGTCCAGACGCTCACGAGAATAAATAGCTCCATGAGTCCTCACAATCGCAGAGCACTATAGATATATACACAGAGAGACAAGAGACTGATATAGATCGATCAAATTATTAACATGGGGAGGGCTCCTTGTTGTGAGAAGACGGGATTAAATAAAGGGCCATGGACTCCTGACGAAGATAAGCTTTTGATCTCCTACGTTCAGAAACATGGCCATAGCAATTGGCGAGCTCTGCCTAAAGAAGCTGGTAGGTTCCAAACCTTTTCTGGGGTTTGTCCTAATGTCTGTTATTATGTAACCTTCCAGCCATCGATGTTGATCAAGTGATGAAGCATGCAATAGAATCTTTGCGTTGTCGCTGACTTACCTTCCATATACTACTGTTCAACAGGTTTATTGAGGTGTGGGAAGAGTTGCAGACTCCGATGGATCAACTACTTACGGCCTGATATTAAAAGAGGAAACTTTAGCATCGAAGAGGAAGAAACTATCATTCAGTTACATGAAATGTTAGGAAATAGGTAAATGTCGGAACCTAGTCTTCAATCTTTATTCTTTACTTACTGAGAAAGCTGTCGTTGTCTCTTTAATATCAAGGAGAAAAGGATTTTTCATAGAAATATCCGACACTTAATTGTGTCTTGTCATTTCTCAGGTGGTCAGCAATTGCGGCAAGATTACCAGGGAGAACTGATAACGAAATTAAGAACGTTTGGCACACCCACTTGAAGAAAAAGATTAAACAAAAACAATACACCGACAGCTCGCAACACGTTATTACAGACTTGGAGCAATATTCTGATCTCAGTGTCTCTAAGCTATCAGAACGTGAGAAATCAAGCAACCATACATTTACTGGTTTAGTCGGGAGTCCGGCAGGATGTGTAACAATGTCCCCTCAACCTTCTTTCAGTGAGCAATCCTCCTTATCCGAAACTTCAGTCGCCGTGGCTAAAAACAACCTTGATATGTTAAATGGTGAAGTTACGGAGTCGTGTGAGATGTTTCCCGTGATCGACGAGTACTTCTGGTCAGAAAACATGTTGATTGAGTTGACATCAAATTCTCAAGGTGAATCACAGTACACTACAACAGATGTTGAGGGTCCAAGTGATGATGATTGCATGGGGTTTTGGTATAACCTTTTAATAAATTCTGGGGGCTTCCAAGAATCACTATAATTTGGAGAGGACATGCATATTCATCGTAGTCTACGAAACTTTACCCTCCGTCAATACGAAAATGAAGGTAAATAGAAAATACTCGCGAAGACATGTCAATGACAAGCTTGCTGAAATTTGCAGCGCTTGAGAAAGATTTGCTTCATGTCCAAAACTTAAGAGGTGGAAGAAGAACTTTTCAAAGGCAAGTCTAGCGTAGTTTTTTTTTTGGATACAATGGCAAGGGAGTAGAGCACTCAGAAATTGACTTATAGGAACAGTTTGAACAGTGAAAGATTTGAAAGCATACACTCATTTTCTTAATTTGAACAAACGTGTAACCGATATTATCGTATGTGTATTGTTGAACTTATTCAAGGCTTCATAAACACGTTTATTTATACATTTTAACTCTTTAATATAATATGTGTTTGTTAATTTGCTTAAACTTGTACATTATTAGCTTGATTTACCATAAACTATTAGTACTTAATTAGTAATGAATGTTAACACTCTCTTTATCATTAATTTCAAGTTTCTTCACAAGTCCGAGTGAATTGAAAATTTGAGAAATTTTCACCAATAATTTTTGTGAAAAATATACATAACCTATGCTTATTTATGATAAGGTTTGGACCTTTTAATAACTTAATCAAATTATAATTATGATTGTAATTAAATTTTAATCAATTCTATTTTAACTTTAGTTAATTCCAAATAAGATTCAATATTTAATACTATAATTAAATTATAATTAATTCTAATTTAACTTTAATTAAGTCCAAATAGGAGTCAATATTTAATACTATATTTGATCATAAAATTTTTCTAACTTTACAATCAAGTTCAAATTAATTAAATTACGTTTTTGTCTTTTCAATCGTCTTTAAGTGTATGATTAATTATATTCTTAAATATATTATGAAAGAATATAAGTTATAGTCTTAAACTGTATTTAGGACTAGAAAAATTAAACATTTCAAATGTTAAAGTGATTTTGACTAACTTTTTTTGTGGATGATTTTTTTGTATAATTCAATTATTTTATTATATAATGTTCTGATTAGATATAGATTATGAAATTAATATTTACAATGTTTGAATTCAATCATAATAGTTTTCTATCACTAATAAATAATTATTTTAATAAACTTTAAAAATTATTTTAAGTGTCATTTCATCTTAGTCAAGAATTTCTCAAATTAATACTAATTGAAAATAATAAAATATTTTTTCTTAATTACTTTAGGGTGACGAATTCTATATTGATTATTCAACTACCTTTATATAGTTCATGACATATCCAATATCTGTTAATTTAGCTGACTATGATGGTTAATAAATAATATCAAAACATATAAATCCCTAAATGAGATGCTTTAAAAATCTAAAGTTAAAATGTCACTTATACAATTATTATAATAGGCATTTTCATAGATATAGAAGTAATGTTTTGTTTGAAATTTTAATTATACTTGGCTAATGCCTAATCTTAATAAAACAATTGTTATAAATTATTTAAGGACTTAACTATAATACAATCTCATAACTATGATCTTATCATAATTTTACTGGCAAAATATATTTTTTATCTCATATATTTTATCTTATACTTTAGTTAACTAAACAAACATGAAATTAAAAATATAACAAACATGAAATTAAAATATACTTTTAATTAATTATGCACAAATATACAACCATTCTATTGATTATAGGATATAAAATAACAATTTTATCCTCTAGTTTAGTATTAGACAATATTACGGTTGTTTGTCATTTAATTGTTACACCAAGAAATAAATGCTAATTAGAGATTGAAAGCATATCTTGCCATAATCATCTACAAAATATGCATCATATATAAATAGCCTTGGAATTCATGTATGCTTTATTTTTTGCTAATCACATGATATTCTTCTAACAACTTTTAAATGGGATTTCTTAAATTTTCTTATATATTAGAAATGTTAATAACATCAAAGTCAGATAGGTTACAATCTTATTTTGACGTCATTCACCTAAAATTTGAAGAAGATGATTAGTTAAAAATATACACACATTTGAATCAATTCATACTCACTAAAAAATTTATTCAGAACACCTAATTTACAAGACATTATACAATTTACTGAAACACAAATGTCAATAAATTATTCAATATTGTTATATAATCCAAGGCCTTTTAATGAACACAATCTTGCATTAAACTCTACTGGATAATGCTTCAGTTCTCGAAATTCTTTCATCCTACTTATATTTTTTTTTCGATGTTTTCAAAATCAGAACGAAAGTTAAACCGATAAGATATGAATTTTTTTGTTGTTTTATGTAATTTCGAAATGTGTACATAATTTATAAAATGTTGCCACTGTTAACTTCTCTGATTTTGCTTATTAACTACAAGAATGGGATTTTTCTAATAATCACTTGCATTTGTTGCATTTTTTGGGTATAAGATTATAAGTTCGAGTAAATTTATAAAATGTGCACGTGAGATGTAATTTTTGTTGTGCTTTGGTTAGCTGCAGTTTTATCCAAATTTTATATAATGTCCATAGGCCCAACACTGGTTTTTAGACTCAGCAACGACGAAACCCAGGCCATGCACTGTCTGTACAGCTCGCCAACTACAAAGAAAAGCGCGTCAAATTTTCTATTCCAACTCTATTAAATCTCATTAACATATTTATGTGGAGAGAAAAAATACATAAAATTTTTTAATTCAATTATTCTGTTTCAATCTTATTTCATTAAATCTCATTTATATATTTATGTAAATCTCATCTATACATTTACGTATTTCATATAAATGTGTAAATAAGATTTAATGAAAAAATATCATTACCACAACAAAAGATCTAATCTCAAAAAAAAAAAAGGTTTTGAATGCTAAGTGGACTATTATGATTTCTGTCTCTTCGTAATAAATGTATTTAAATTTAAAGAGTATTATTCTTTAAATTTTTTTTAACAAAACGAGAATATTTTAGTAGATGACAAAAGTTTGACTTTAGATACACGAAAAAGAAAGTCCAATACAAACATTTCCAATTGGTCACTGGAATTACTGGTAGCTTATTTAGAAAATGTTGAGGATTTTAGTGATAACCTACTTTGAAATAATTATCCACAACCACGACACTCAGAATTCAAATCCTCGTGCTAAATAAGATGGGGGTTGGCATGACTTGGTGATCTCTTGACCCTTAAAAACGGTGGAAAGAAGTGAGATGCAATCTG
>JANKOE010000206.1:82443748-82454059 GCA_026284465.1 Erythroxylum citrifolium | reverse complement strand
GACAAACGTTATGTTTGTTTTCAATCGTCCGATTGCAATTTGTACTTTTTCTATTGTACTAGTTTCCGTCTTCTCGAGACGCACGTGGTATATATCTAGAACTAACCGCTTAACTTCACAGGAACACCGGCGTCTGTCTTCCATTGATTGAAAGACCTGAGGGCACAAAAACTACAATTTATATACATGGCTACTGCGTCAGGTACACTTGTTACTGTTTCTCTAGATATTGGGTTTTCTTTTATTTCTGTGGTAATTTGGAAACTCAAAGGACATGAAATTTTGTTGATATGTAGTGGCGTTCAAATCCTGGGAGGATCACCGGGAACAGTTGGAGCTAGAGGAAGCTAGAAAAACTGGACTTGCGCCGGCGGAGGTGGATGAAGATGGGAAAGAGTTTAATCCTCACATTCCCCAGTACATGTCTTCTGCTCCATGGTATCTTAACGCCGAGAGACCCGTAAGTAGTTTTCTTTTAATAATTCTTGCTGATTCTTGTAATGTGTTTTTATTTATTATTCGACATTTGTGTTTCACAGTTTGAAATATCAAAGGAAATGGAAGTCGGATCCCAATTGTACCAAATCATGGTACGATAGAGGTGCCAAAGTATTTCAGGCTGCTAAGTACAGGAAAGGAGCTTGTGTCAAGTAAGTGGACCAATTGTACTAGTTACCAGGTTATGTAGTTTTAACGCAAGTTTATTGCATGTTAGGATATGAAAAATGCAATCTGTTATTGTGAAATTCAACACTTTCCGATGGCCAATTGAGGAGTTGACTTGATTAACTGTCTGGAAATTTCCAAGCTCATTACAAGGAAATGATATTCAACTTATTCTCTAAGGCAATGTTAAAGATATTATTATCATCATTATCTCATTGTCTTAGTTCCGGATACAGATAGTTTGTGCAAAACTTTAAATTCCTGGGGCTGGGGGCTAAATTCATTTCCCGACTTTATATTTTAAATATTTAAATTTCTTTACTTATTGGTTTAAATATTTTGCCAGCTTTCCATTTGCTTCTTATTCTTTGTGAACCCTGTAGCTTGTATGCATAATTAAGAGGGATCTTTGAGGATATATTGTGCTTTTTTTTTAAAACTTGAATATTGTATCTTTTTTTTGTTTGCTATTATATTACCATCTTTTGTCTAACATTTTATTTTAGGATGGAGGAATGCTTCTCTTTTTTAGTTAAAGGGGAGATTTCTATTTTAAAATGTGGTCATTGCTAGTATATTTATAATCTAAATTCTTTGGGATACAGCTACCAGATTGAAAAGGTATTGTAATTATGGAACATAGAATTAGTTCCTTGTTCTTGTCTATTTTCAACTCTGTGTTGGAGGGCAATGAAAAGAATGGTGAGACTGAGACATGCTTATTATCTGCATATCTGAGCGAGGGAGCTATATTGGGTGTACATTTGCAATCTGGCTGTGTAAAGGAAAACTTTTCCTTAATCTGATTCAATTATGGTAACCGAAGGAAGTTCTCTTTCTTGCATTGCTTTATCACTCAAATTTTGAATTCACGTTAGCTTGGGACATGTAGAGAAGAGGAAGTTGGTTTCCAGTGCACGTTTGGTAGTTAAAAGAATAGGATAAATGATGCAGTGGCTGTCATAGTAAAAATAAAGAGAGACTTTAATTTCATTAAATGAAAATTGTACTGTATAAGTAACCTGATATTTGTCTCATTGTAGCTGTGGGGCTATGACACATGATGCAAAATCATGCACTGAAAGGCCTCGCAAAATAGGTGCAAAATGGACAAACATGCACATTGCACCTGATGAAAAGATAGAGACATTTGAACTGGATTATGATGGCAAACGAGACAGATGAAATGGTTATGATGCATCATTATATGCTTGCGTCATTGATAGATATGAGGCAAGGGATGAGGCTAGAAGGAACTCGGAAGAACAGCAGCTGAAAAAATTAGAGGACAAAAACAACAAATGAAATGGTGAAGGTGAGGTTACTGATGATGAGGATGACGAAGATGCTTTCAAAGTTGATGAAGCGAGGGTGGATGAAAGCAAACAGATGAATTTTGCGAAAGTGGAGATGCGTGTTCGTACTACAGTTGGTGGAAGCGCGCTGGAACTGTTAGGTCTGGCGTTTATATTCTCTCTACTTTATTATTTTTCTATTGATCACAAATTTTGTTTTGGACTGATTTAAAGTTTTAACATGTATGTATGTCTTCTCTTTTCTACTTGAGATTGCTTCCAGGAATTTGCGAATTTGGGAAGATACAGCAAAGTATCTTTTAAATATTGATGTTAATAATTCAGCTTGTGATGATCCTAAAACTCGGTCAATGCGTGAAGATCCTCTTCCTAATGCCGATCCTATGAGAAATTCTATGGAGTGAGTACCTTTGGGTGCTTCTAGTACTGTTTTGGATTTGTTTTTTATTGACGTTGTTCTGATTAGTTATTGATTTACCAAATTCTCTAATTTCAGGGAGACAATCAATATAGAGTTAGTGGGCAAGCACTGGAGTTCAAGCAACTTAATATTCATGCTTGGGAGGCATTTGAAAAGGGTCAAGATTTCCATATGCAAGCTGCTCCATCCCAAGCTCAATTGCTCTTTAGGAATTATAAGTTATCAAGGAGAAATTGAAATCAAAATTGAGAGACACCATTTTGGAGAAATATGGTAATGCTGCTAGTGAAGAAGATCTACCAAGGGAGCTACTTCTGGGACAGAGTGAGAGGCAAGTTGAATATGATCGTGCTGGCGGAGTCGTAAAAGGCCTGGTATCGTATAAAGTTTCAAAGTTTTATTTATTAGCTTGAACAAAATCGAAGGCACTAATATCAGTTGTTTGGGAAACTATGATGAAGTGCTCAATTTTGTATGCAACTTTGTTTGTCGTGCATGAGGTTTTCTGTTGTTTCTTGCACTGTAACTAGATTACTTGTAAAAAAGTTCTTATGTTCCCCATCCTGTTTCATGTACTATGATACAAAGGAGCGCAAATTTGTCTGGAAGTGTTCTAGAAGCCAAGGTTCGATTGTTTGATTGACTTGGTCAAGCTTGGTGAGGCTTTATTGCTCATATTTATTTAATACGTCTTAACAATCGAAGCATTGACTAAAGTTTTTTTAAGCTTTTAAGAATTTTACTGACTAAATTATCAGCGGATACCCCTCCTCCATTAACACCTTTCTATTTTAATGCGTCTTTCAATGCTCGTGCGGATGCATTTATTTGTTTCTTACCAACATCCTGAATTCAGAGATACCTGCTCCGGTAGAGGAGAAAGTGCTTGCTATTTGGGGAGCTGATGTACCTGATAATTTGATTCTTGACCAGAAACATCTTTCGTAGGCACTTAAGAAGGTAATTGACGAGGGAAACTTGTCTATCCAAAGAAACAATATAACATTCAATTACCTTTTCTTACGCATAAAACTAAATAGACAGCTCCTGAATCATCGTTTCTTTTGTTGTATTAGTTTACAGCATTACTTATGAATTGCTACTATTGAATGTGGTTCATTTGACTGGAGGATGAGAGAAAGAAGGAAGAGAAAGATGAAAGGAAACGCATATATAATATTAGATGGAATGATGAGGTACAGTGCATTTGTCTTTTGACGGGGAAGGTTATTGTTGTCATTATCTTTGAAATTTGACTATTAGTTTTGTTGCTGCAGTTGATGCTTCTAAACCCATGAATACCATATTTCGGTTACGGCTGAGGAGATGGGAGTCATGTAGAATGAAGAAAGATACATCATGATGACCCGATGGAGGATTTCCTACACTGAACCACTGAGTATACTTAATTTTGATTAGACATATGATTCTTTTATGTTCTTGTGGAGCTTGATTAAACGCAGATAAGTGTACGACTATAACTATTGGTCGATTATACCTCCCACTTTCTGTATTATTTTGTGCAATAAAAAGTTCCCGAGCCTTAAACCAATAAAGCATATATATGCTAAATAATTCAAGTACATAACACAACTCACATTCAACTTGGAGCTGCTATGCTTCACGACACCCTTTGTAACATAACTTTGTTCAAAAGACACCAAAAACCAAATTGGTACCTAAGATGGATGAAACCTTAATTTTCACTATTATTTGCATTCATGTCAATTCACACTTGCACTCTGTAATTGTATATAGGAATACCCCCAAAAATAAAAAAATGCAAATATGTTGAATTAATTAAGCACCTCTAGCCAGCATCTCTTCAAATTCCAGAATGGACCTCTCCTTCTGTAGCTTCACGTCCTGGTGAAATTTGTGTATGAACTCCTCAGCCCTTTCATCTACTGGGCGCAGCTGTGGTGATTTGGCAACAGCTTCCCTCCATGCGTCTTCGATGCTATACAAGCTCTTTTCCCTTGGCTCTCCTCTTCTGCTTGGCATGGTCTTCTTGTCAACAACCGCTTTGCCTCTATTACTTGATTCTGCATGTGCATGGAGCTGCTTCGTCTGTGTTGAGCGTGTCTCCGAGCCTGAGGCGTAGAGTCGGTCTATGTATATGGCCGAGAAGTTGTTATAGAACTGGCTTTCGTTACTGTGAGATTGGAAGAAATTCCTATAAGGGTGATGGAGATGGGGTGGTCTTGTAATGGAGCGTTTGTTGAAATGAAGAAGCAAATGAGTGGAGCAATATGCAAGGAGACGACTGGCGTTGGTTTTGATGGCTTTAGAGAGGCTGAAGCTCTGAAGTTTCGATTGAAATGAACTGATGAAGCGTTTCAACGCCTTCTTAGCTGGTTGAAGCTTCTTTGGCAGCCTGGAACGTGCCATGAAAGTTGGTTTCTTTCTTAGCTATGCAATTCTGGTTTCTTTGAGATCGAGAGGAAGATCAGATGGAGAATAAAACAAGAAGTATATAGAGGGTTTTGAATGGTTGCAAAGAGCTTTGGGTTCTTAAATGAGCATGCACATCTTCTTTTTAACAATCCAACCAACATAGCTGCCAAAAGAGAACGAAACCTTGTTGGCTTGGGATGGCATAGCTGCAATTTTAATAAAATGATTAAGTCTTTCTTAGTCAAGCAACCCTTTTAACTTTCGGCAACATTGGAGTCCCTACGTATTGGAAATTTGGGTCCTACGATTTCACCTGGACCCTGTAGTTTAAGTGGTGTTCTCGTTCAAAGTGGGGCTCCACTCCACCACTGCCGTTTCCTTAATTGAGGCGGTTTTCTCCTTCTTACTGCTTCTAAAACAAGATTTATAAATTATTACACAAATTCGACAATTTATTTAATATATACTCAAAATTAAAGATTTTAAAATTTACCAATGTTAAAGAAAAAAAATCACTATTATGTTTTAGAAATTTATTATTCCTTATTCAGAGATAATACTCTTTGAATACATTATTTATTAGTTTTAGTTTTTATCATTGATAAATAATAATTATTTAATAAAATAATATTTGTTACTATCACCGACTTATAATCACCAATCGTCAACCACAAAAATATTTTCCTTAAAACCGATATATTATTTTGTTAAAGTGTCCCATATTGCTTAGACATGAAAATGTTAAAGGGTTTATAAAGTGGTAAAGGTCAACTATCCAAACAACTAGTTCTAGTTATTTGGACAATGGTTGACCCAAGCCTAATTCTTGATAGTAGATTCTACACTTTGTCCATATTAAAAATTCAACATGGTATCAGAGCAGGTTTGGTCCGGATTATTAATTTCCCGGTTGTACGCCTGGATGTCCAGTTCCAGCGGCCTGGTCCGGTTACCGCTGCGTATATTTCAAGTAATAACTGGATGTCCAGCCCCAGTTGCACTTGAGGGGAGTGTTAGAGTGTCCCATATTGCTTATACATGAAAATGATAAAGAGTTTATAAAGTGGTAAGGGTCAACTATCCAAACAACTAGTTCCCAATTCTTGATAGTGGACTCTACATTCTGCCCATATTAAAAATTCAAACATATTTATTAATAATTCTTCCCACTCGTAGGTTCTTTTACTCTAGTTTATAGTTATTAATGATGTAATGAAACATTTGGTTCGGTTACATCTCCCCCTTTATCCTGTTTAAAGACTGACTTTTATTGTTTATCCTTCTCTTGACATAGCCAGGTTCGAGAAGCAAGCTCTTATATGTATATGAACTGAAGCATGCAATAATGCCGTATATCCTCCTAGGAAAGCTACAATGTTTCATACTTTGGATGTCATTTTCACTTTCTTCGGCACCACAATGTGGGGATCAATTTAAAGGATAATTGAGACTGACCAACTGTCTGTCTTTACCAATAACAATATCCAATAATAGTGCTCCACAAGCTCCATGTTGATCCATACTGGTAAAATGGATTAAGCTAACAAATATCTGTTAAGTGCGTTGATTGGTGTGATACTTAACTGCCACATATTCAGTTGGATAATCTGAACAGATTAGACCGTTCCATGTGATCTTGGAGGCTTTTGGTTGGAAATAGAACAAAACCAACTTGTTCATAACTTCAGGGAAAAGCAAGGACGAAGGTTATATG
The DNA here is from genome assembly GCA_026284465.1 of Erythroxylum citrifolium. Classification (NCBI taxonomy): domain Eukaryota; kingdom Viridiplantae; phylum Streptophyta; class Magnoliopsida; order Malpighiales; family Erythroxylaceae; genus Erythroxylum; species Erythroxylum citrifolium. The sequence continues at coordinate 82,447,545 of JANKOE010000206.1, read as the reverse complement.
GTCCTTTTAAGTAATTCAGCTTCTTCGGTTCTAAATTAAAAGCAAACTTATTTATGCGAAAGCCCCTTTACATCTTGAAGTTAGAAAATCGTTAGGCTTTTGGTCGAATCAAAGAATATATGCTTATCGAGACGGCAAGTTTTGTTTATTGCATTAGCATATGTTAATTATACTTGGCTGTTTTTAATTAGGCACCACGGGTTTGAAAGTTGACCAGAAAGTATTTCTAAGGATGCATTTAGACCAAATGTAACACGAAAGCCACACCCCATGGACCATGTTCTATCTTTATCTTTTTGTAAATGTTAACACATCCCATATCCTCCTTAATCAGTTTAATGCTTAAGCAACCTTAACGATAACTAAGACCAAACATTGATCAAATAGTGGGACTAGAACTAATTTACAGGACATGTTCTAGCCCATGTGTACGTACTACGTACTCTTTAGGGTACCTTTTATTTCTTTTCTTGGGGGGTTTGGTGGGCAGGCAGCAAGGCACTTCACTTTCCAGCCTATAAAGTTTACCGGTTCGCTTCCTTTTGGATATAATGTAATTGTGGTTTGCTTTACAGTGAGTTTCAAATAGGATCCATGATCCACCATACTTGTCAAGAAGATTCTCACAACTTTTTAGAATAAATATATTAAATATGTTTTTTTTACCACATGTTAGGCTAAAGTACGGAAGAAAATTTCATATAAAAATTATTTTTATCAAATATTAACAGATAATATTACCTAAATATTTATATACGTTATCTACGAACTTATTTTTTTGTTGATATTTTTTTAAAAGACCGCATAATTTTTCTTTTGACGATTTTTAGATCATTATTGAATTATAGCACTTATCATCATTATTATTTTACAAATTAAAATTAAAATTATAATAAATAATTACAATATTATACTATATTAATAATTTTATTTATTAATTTATTATATAATAAAATAAAATATTTATCATACTATTATTTTAAAATTTATTAACTTAATATTAATAAAATATTATATATTATATGATTAATAAAATAAATAATTATTATATATTTTTGATATAATATCTACATGTAAATATGATAAATTAATAATATGGAAAATATTTTATTTTCAATCAAATATAAATAAGTAATATACTTAAAAATTATATAAATTAAAAAATACTTATTGCCAAATTTTTTTTAAAATACTCTTGTCTCTTCCTTTGAGTATACCATACTAAACATTTTATTTAGTAGTATTATTATATAATAAAATAAAAATTTAGTAAAAGTCTTAATTTATTATTAATTTAAATTGAATAATATATTATTTTGATAAAAGTAAAGATACATAAACATGACAAGCCAATAAAATAATAAAATTTCTATAAGTAAGAGTAAAAACTAAACAAATGAATCATTAATTATCTATAAAAATTGTATTACAAATGAAATAAAAATTGATCATATGATTTATTATCATTATATAATAAATAAAAATATAATAAAAGACTTATTTTATTATCGCATCAACTTAAAAAACAGATTATTAATAATCAATAAATATTATTAGTTATTAAAATTAAATTATATTAAATACTAAAGATTATTATATTTTTCGGTGTAAGTAAAAAATCATTTGACACATATGTCACTTGTAATTTATTAATTTTCAATCACTTTTTTCTGACAAGACCGTCGGCCTATTGTCTATGGTTCAAGGCTTCAAGCCCAATTCCAAGCCTGATTTCGGTTGGAATTGGGCACTTCGAAGCTAGAGTGAGCTTGGGTTGAATATGTACATTCATTTTATTCAAAACGATGTCAATTTAATTTAAAATTTTGAGTTTCGTTTTAAAATATAAAAAAATTCAAGCCTAATTTGAAGTCCGACCAACTCAGTCCTAGTCAGATAAGTTTTTTCTACTCTAAAAAACACCTACATAAAAAAAGTATGTCAAGTGTGTGATTCATAAAATAAAATTGTTAGAGAAACATTTTTCTTTTTGTTTTAGCCTATAAATGTCCTAAGAGGGTCTTAACTTTAAGAAGATGCCTTTAAGTCATCCACATTTAAACTAATCCTTGCTCGCACCGAGTCAGCTCGTAAGGAGTAAAATATTGGTCAAACAAACTTTTCTATTTTTAGGGCTTGAACTCATAGAGATTATTGACCATCTCTATTTTCATTATCAAATACAAATTTTTAATTAACACAATGCCTTTGCAAATAGCAAATAAAAAAAAAGCAATTTTCAAAAATCGTCATTCTTCCGATCTTTTAGTTAACAGAACTACTAAATTATACACTTTTCAAGTGAGAAAATACTGTTTTTTAATGAGATTTTGAAATAACAAGAAGTCAATGGAAGTGATCAAAATAAATATGAAGTTTGAAAGCTTAAAAGCCTTATGAATTACGATAAATGATAAGTGAGAAAGAAGTTAGATATGGATCATTAGATACAAGACGAATAGTATAATGAACGTGAATATGCCTTACGGGGTTAGTTTTGATATTCTGAATCCTTTTTCTATATTAGGAAAAGTAAATTTAGAAATGGAGAAGTCTAGTGTATATATATATATTTTTCCAGTATTGGATTCTTAAAGTCAAGATCTTGTAAACATGGTGTTAAATTTGAAAAAACTTTGAACAATGAGGCTATTGCCAAACATGATGGAATATCCACTGATAGATCTTCTTATGTAGGGACAAGCAACCTAGTTTGAACCACAAAAGTCCTCAAAGCTAAAAGATGAATTGTTGTTGAGTAAGGGTCTCTCTTAATGTATCGGAGAGTATCCAGAGTTACTTACATATGCAGAGTTATTTATGTGAGGAACTCTAGGATGCTTCATTAATTGGCTTTAAGTATTGGACAGAAGGGCGTATGTGAGGTCCTTTTTTTAAATACTTATGTCAAGTCTTGAATGAATCAAATAGTTCAATTTATCAACCAACCTTCTATATGTTTTAAGCTCTAAAAGAGGTTTTCTTTTATTAGATTGTAACTTCAAATTGTATTCCAGAGGACTGATAAAGGGGCGAAGATTATCATAATGAAATTTCTTAATCAATTCCTAAGTAAATTTCCTTTGTGTCATTATGATACCTAAGGTTTTGTACAAAATTTCAATTCCTAAAGAATAACTCAAAGGAATAGATCTTTGATTTTAATGGCATTAAGATAGCTCTTTACACTAGTAATTTCATCCAAATTACTTCATGTTTTCAAAATATTAACCCCGTACACAACTCAAAGCACCATTGAATCCCTTTCCTTCGTGTGGCTCGATGGTTGAGAGCGGAACTTGGCTTCAGTTAGGTCTCAGGTTCGATTCCATGTCAGCCCCTCTTGTAAGAGCCTGAGCAGCCGGGGTTTTACCTGTAGATGGAGAACTAGTTGAGCCTTTGATGATGAGGTGCGCCCGCTTTGCCCGCCTATGGGGTGGTGCGTCAGTTGAACCATCGGAGAGATGTGTTCCCTTGGTCCGCTTACGGGTTTCCTCAAAAAAATAAAAAGGTAGTCATTCTTTGAATTTTTGTAACCCATATTGTGCATAGCTTGTGAGCGTTTGGTATTCCATTGCATTGAAGTCTGCTTAAGACCATAGTGACTTCTTAAGCTTACAAACAGCTGAGGAGTAGGTACAGAAAGCCCTCGAGGTGGTTTTATGTAGATTTTTTCGTACAAATCCTGAATGCATTATTAACATCCGATTGAAACAATTTTCAAGCTTTCTTAACTACTATAGCAATTAAACTCCTAAAGCTGGTCATTTTGATAAAGGCCAAAGTCAACAAACTCC
>JANKOE010000206.1:82433638-82443648 GCA_026284465.1 Erythroxylum citrifolium | reverse complement strand
TCAAGCTTTCTTAACTACTATAGCAATTAAACTCCTAAAGCTGGTCATTTTGATAAAGGCCAAAGTCAACAAACTCCGGTGCGCAAGCTGGTCAATTTTACAAAGAGACCGTCTTCGTGACTTAAATTTGTGACGTCCTGGTCATAAAAGAGTAATCTTATATCAAAAGCTCACCTAGTCATTTTGATAAAAGAGAAAAAAATTTACCATAATCTACCCGGCCTGCTTTTTCTGTACAACCCCTTATGATAGGCCTGACCTTACATCCTTCGACAAACCCATCAGCATTACATTTCACCTTGTATACCCGTTTGATGTTAATGGGTTTCTTACCTATTGAGGTTTGAAGTTATATTTAATAGAAATTAATCTTGTTTTTATGTCAAAGTGTATTTTGAAATCAAACAGAAAGAACTGCTAATGTTTTGAGATAAAAAGAGTTGAATCAGATATTGAACTTAACTAGACATGACCTCGTGCAGTGATACCTAGTGGGTAGAAGCACACATCAGCTGGAATGAACGAAACGCAGTCATTGGGCTAACATGCAAGCAGTAAATCGACGCAGCATGCAAACGTTGAAAGCAAGGGGAGCTAAACGGCAAGGAAGCAAGAAGAAAACACAGCACAACGGAGACCAAAATGCAACAACCAAAAGGCATGAAACGTAGCAAGTTGGAAGCATAAAGCAAACGACGTAGCACAAGAGTGAAACGCAGAAACACATAAGTGTGGGTTTAAAGGGCCTAAACACTACCAGTGGACAAAAAATTATTTCGTAAAACCACTAAGCCCAAAACGTAGACATTTGGTAGGAGGGTTTCAAGTGAGGCGTGAACAGTGAGACGACCACTAATACTTATTTGTCCCATCAGCTACAATCATAAGGAGAAGAAAAATAGAAAGCTTGTGGCAGAACCAATTAGAGTGGCGGCAGAAGGAAAGAAAAAAGGAGAACACGTCCAAAGAAGAACAACGCCTGTAATTGTCCCAAATAAAAATCAAGCCACAAGAATGCTGTAACAATCCAAATAATTAAGAAAAATTGTGATGTTAATTAACTAAACTCTTATTTTTTTGGTTTATGAAATCCTAATTATTGAACTTTGAATGTTGTGCGACTTTTGTTCTTTATTTGAATCGATTTATTAGTCCATTATTAATTATTTTTCTAGGTTATTATTTGATTGTGAATTTTATAGCTAGGTACCCAACTAGTTTGTGATTTTATTTAATTAATTGCTAGATTAAACAGGTTGATATTTAATTCTTTTAATCAAAAGTAGCGACTATGATTTTTATCTAATACGTTAGGGACATGATTTTAGAAAAAAATAGTTGTCTAGGCTAAGTATACATCGTATGTATGTTATCTAGTTCATCGATTTTCTTGATTCGTACAACTATTAATTAAATAAATCTGATATCGTATCGAAGTTATTGATTAATAAGGGTTAATTCGAATACATGTTTCGATTAACTAAATATAAGAGAAAATACGTAAAGAAATTTAACACGACGAATGCTTTACCAATAAATTAATTATTTTTAGTATCGATAATCAAAGCAAGTTCAGTAATGAAGGAGACCGGAAACTAAAATTTATTCCTATCGATTGTTAAATTTTCATTATTTTGCTATTAGTTATTTTTTCAATTTCGTATTTCAATTAAATTATGTTTAATTCACAATTTAAAACCTTCCTTTTTATTGCGTAATTGCTAACGTCTGAACTCTTAGTAAGAACAACCTCTACTTTTTGCTACTACATTTATTTATGATGTAAGAAATTGATTTCTTTTTATATTTAATTACAGACGACAGCATTCACCGCTCAAACGTTTGTGCCACACTTCAGTATCTGAAGAAGTTATAGCAGTCTTGAGAGAAATAGTAGTACATCTGTCAAGGTTACAAAATGTCTTATTTATCCTATTGTCTTTTGGTTGAGTGCAAACACAAATAAGCTTCCTTAAGCTTTACCAAGATCCTGTGGCTATATACAATGGGTGTTGGTAAAGGAAACTAATTAATGCAATTAAGCACAAAGTTGCTAACATATAACAGGGTGTATTTGAAAGAAGGTAAATAAGGGATTTCAAGCAAAAGTAGGTAAGTTTAATATGAACAGTACCAACACAAGAGACTTATACTGTGTGTCCATCACACAAAGTTATATGGTGAGGGGATTTAAGGTCTTGTTCATGTGAAAATAGGTTAAGATCGTGACACATATGGTCTATTACCCTAATGTCAATGATCCAACTGCAACCATCGACAATTGTACAACTAAAACAAGTGTAAGGTTCTGCACTACAAGAAGAAGAAGCAGCAGTCTTACCCATAAAGTTGGCCGAGGTAGAAGGACCATGAGCAAGATTGACTAAACTCCCTTTGTACGTCTACAAGTTCTAATTTAAGAAGTCAAGGAGCTGATGACACTGCTCAGATATGAAACCAGGAATAAGTGTTGGGGTTTCAGTCTGCCGCCTTTGAATTTCACCATACTCTGCTTGATTAAAATCTCCCTGGATATTAGTCTGCCGCCCTCATTTTTCTCCTTTTTCCTTCATTGTTCTGTGGATAGCCATATTTCTTCCAACATCTGTGACCTGTCCCCTGTAAGACTATCTTTCTTACGGTAACTGTAGAAAACATTGTTCAATTATCTTTAGTGAACTATCCAGCCTTTTGAGTGCTAAAATGTAAAGAAGCTGAGTCTAACATGAATTGGACAAAAGCATGCACTTCCCTTTATCCCTCCTCTTGAAAATAACACAATAATAATGACAAACAGACAACTGGACTCAATTAATCCCTAACTCTGGTAAAGTTGCAACGTCCCTGTTTCCTTCTGATAGTGAGAAATTTTCCTTCTGTAATTGAAACAACTATGCTTCATTAGATTGACCAAATCTTTGCTCCAATTCACACTAAATTTCCCTGGCACTGCTGCTATATAGCACACTATTAGCAATATCCTTTAATAAGGCATTCCAGGTCCATGAAATGACCATGTTATTGCATCTCTCCAGAATATCAGATTAGGTGAATCAGAAGCAGGGTTGGTGCAACGACCATTGACGAATACAATCTTATACATATCAGAAAGTGCAATCATTATAGCCGTCAATTAAAGTCGTTACCATCAAAAGGAGTAGAAACAAGGATCATATATACTTTGTACCCGTAAAGTTGGTATCGCCCACCCTAGACGCCCCTATTTTTCGGCTTGACAGAATAGTGAAGGGGATGTGATCTTCTGGCTCCTTATTCTAGCCTTAATTTGTCCCCATTTGATCCAAGTCATTTATTCATGTGATCCTCTGGCCTCTTATTCTGGCCCTATCCTGTTCCTGTTTGATCCAAGCCATTCATTTTGAAAGGCAATCCAGTGCTTAATGCGCACAAGAAATCATCACATTGGATGAACTCTCACATTGTCACTGCCGGAACTCAAACCTAAGACCTTGTACCCAATTTCCCGACCAAATGAGCTACCCATGATGATAAGAAAGATGTAAGTAAAGAGGAATGACTAGATCTTTATCCCTAGATGATGTAAGATTGGACAGATCAAATCAACTGTTTGAAAAAGAAAGAAAACAAAGTTGTAAATTGTAATTTTGGCTCCATTGATAGAGAGTCAAGCCAACAATCAAAATGAACAAATAAATAAAATTGATAGAGATTCAGATCCTGACCATATGAAATTTGAAAGAACTTTGAACAATGACATTGAAATCAATGGAGAAAGAAGAATGATGGGGAGAGATAATTTGTTATGAGATTTATTAAAACGTTATAAGGTACAATTATTTGTGATAGAGTGAATGTTCATATATATTTTTTATGTCAATTATATATTCATTGTGGTAAATTAAAGTTAGGTCAAGGATCAGCCCAATCTCTCAGCATTAGAACACCCAATCTCTAGAAATGATTACGAGCATTTGAACTGAAGATCTCTAAGATACTGCAGATTCTTTATACTTTATACTACACAGAGCCATGAAAAGCAAACAGCAGCTCGTCCCTCAGTTCATATATCCCTTTCAAGAATAATGAAGTTCCTATCATAAGAACATGGTACTATATTTTTTAAAGAAGATCTTCACATCAAAGCGGCTCGTGTATATATGTGGGACTCATTGATCGTGATAGTGCACTGTGCACCAGCTTGATTCAATAATTGTGATTATAAGTAGGTAGTTAAGACCAAAAAGACATGTAGGTAGAAACACAGGGAACATACAAATCAAAGTTGGATTACGCAACTTCCTTCTATATTTTAATTATTAATTATAAGTAAAAGAAAATTATGAAAAAGAAAAGAATTAAGTAATCAGATTACCTTTTTTGAATGCTTTGGTTCGGTGGGAGTTTGAATACTGACCCAATCCGATCTTGAGCAGTTGATTTAAAGAAACTGGACCACAAGACAACCTGTGGTCCCAATTCATTGTCATTTAGTACTTGTTTTCAAATCTTGGTGTAAGAGAATCATATTATCTTCTTTTGTTTGCTTCTTTGACAAGTCTTCAGAATTATTTGGCCGTCGACCAATGATTAAAGGGACGTGCATACATTATATATATGTATATATATAGCATCACTAGACTGGGAACCTCAGGAAATAACAACAAAGCAAGTTATACATCAATGGGAGATAAAGATACAGTGAAGGTTTTGGGGTTTTGGGTTAGCCCTTTCGTGCTTAGAGTTGTGTGGGCATTGAAAATAAAGGGTGTAGATTACGAGTACATAGAGGAAGATATCTTCAACAAAAGCTCTACTCTTAAAGAGCTAAACCCTGTTCATCAAAGGGTGCCGGTGCTTGTTCATGGCCAGAAGGTGCTCGCCGAGTCCACGGTTATACTGGAGTACATTGATGAGACCTGGAGCCACCGTCCACTTATGCCTCAAGATCCTTATGAAAGAGCCTTGGCTCGCTTCTGGGCAAAGTCCGTAGAAGAGAAGGTGAGTACAAGATCATTATACAGGGTTAATCATTCGCATAGCTTAACGTTTTTGGTTGGGTGTTGTGTTAGTAGTCTAGTAACTATAGTAGCACATGGTGTTTGAGCAATCATAACTATTAACTATTATTTTGATATTTTTAAATAATTTAAGTAATATTAAATATAATAATTATTAAAATTATTAAAATAATATCGAGAAGAGTTACTTTCATAATAGCTCAGCTAGTAAGGCTGTCGTCGCGTCCAGCTTCATTTTTTGGGACATGGGAAACAGACTAGCCGCCAAGGTTTGGATTGGGCTAAGAAAGTGATATTGATGGAATCATAGGTATTTTTAAGTGTTCGAAAATGGCAAAGTTGGTGTTAATTAAGAATAATATTAAGGATATTTAAAAGTTACACACGTTTTTCAATATTCTCAAGAATGATATACTTTTTAATGTATATATGTAGTGATTTTTTTTTTGGTTGATGGGATGCATATGTAGCTGCTTGAAGGTGCATGGGCTGCTATGATGGGCCAAGGAAAGGAGAAAGAGAGAGGACTGAAGCAGGCCATAGAGATTGTAGAAAAAGTAGAGGAGCAGCTACAGAGAAAAAGCAATTTGTTCTTTGGAGGAGAGAACATTGGGTATTTGGACATTGTGCTAGCGTGGATTTCGTACATGCTGCCTGTATGGGAAGAAGTTGGAAGCCTTAAAATATTGGACACTTGTAAGTTTCCTGCTCTAACTTCCTGGACTCGAAGGCTTCTGGAGCTTCCGTTGATCAGAGACAACTTGCCTCCTCAGGACAGGATGTTAGAGTATTTTCACAACCGCAGACAAGAAGTCTTGTCCAACCCTCCTCGTACCTAGTTTGTTTGAAACAATATGTTCAATAGGACTAAGTATATGTTAGTTACTATACATTCGCTTCTATTATCCTTTGAAAGGAAACGCAAACTGTTGAATAATGGATTTTCCTTTCCTACATGACTTGTTGGAAAAGAAGTTCGGTTTTGCGTGACTGAAGAAGATGAATGATTTTAACTGAACTCAGCTTTTTTACTCCCATATAATCGACTTCTCATTACAAAAACATACATACAAACAAACATACGGTAGCCTGAGAAGAAGCTCTCATTTCTGCGTTTGCTTAGAAGAAAACTTGGTGCCCTGGGCTTTATTTATTTAGTAATTATTAAAAGTCTCGTCACCACAAAGTGAAGGGCATGCATTAGCATTACTCAACAGTCAACATGCATTCGGTGGCAGTCTAATCAGTCGCGAGGGCCAGAGCGGGAGCTGGGACTGAAAAGGCTGACTTCTTCCCTGTTGTACTTGATCCTCCTGGCATCCTCCCTGGAAATCTGGAAAGCGTTGGACAATACTTCCTCAGGCATGGCGCGGATGGTAGAAACTCGGCCTGCAAGTTGACTGATCTGAGCTTGGTCATTTGTTTTGAAGGAAACCCATTCCAGACCTTGCTCGCTTGCCCTCTTCACCACCACGAAGTTCTGTGGTATCACCAGGATTTGACCCTCTCTCACCTCTCCATCGAACACCGTCTGTCCTCTCTGATCAACAACCTGAACCCTTCCACTTCCTCTGTTGAAGTAATGGATTCCGTGGGCATTGATGTTCCAGTATGGTGTCATTAAAGCATTCTGCCAACAATTTGATATACTTATGAATTATGATTCATGTCCATGTGTATCATAACCCCCCTTCCCCCTAAAAAAAAAGAAACAGATATTCATACCCTGTATAAAACAACTTTCTGAGCGCTAAGCCCGAGGAATCTGAGGATGGGAAGCTTGAAGCTGTCAATGGTGGTCAGACGTCCGGCACGTGGATTGAAAACGTCCGCACGTGATGGCTTATCGATGTTCTGCTTCAACCTAGCGGTGCAAAAAGTTTCCATGATGCCATTTTCCCCTTCACGCGTTTCGGACTCTTCTTCTTCTCTGCTTTGGTATGGGATTACAATATCAAGCTCTCCCTTTACCCTCACAATAATGCCTCTGTCATCTCTCTCGTTCTTCATCCTCCTGGCCAGCTCAGGGTTAATGTTGAATGCTTCGGCAAGTGTTCTATCGTCAAATCCGCTAAAGATGTTGCCTGAATTCTGTTTCCGTTCCTTGGGGCTTTCGCTCTGGCTTTGTCCTTGAATTTCTTGTTGTGGGTTACCAGCCAGGAAGAATTTCTGATGAATATGCAATCAATCTAATGGTTAAACCTTACACGTGCCTTTAGCTATAAAATTTATGTCCTGCTTTTATCTAAGTTTGTTCGTGTGAATATTACTTCTGCTTACCCTGAAGTTTTCATCAAGCTGGTTAGCAGGATTGCTGGTGTCCACGATAGCAACAAGAACAAGTTGAGACTGGCCATTGTTGTAAATCCAATCAGCAACTCCTGCAGGCACTGCGAGAATGTCACCTTCTTTAAGTTGTCTAATCTTCTGGTGCTGGTCCCTAGAGCTTGGTCTCTGCTCTTGAGACTGTGATTCCGACGACTGGAAAGTCTCAGGACAACCTGGGATTGCAGCTCCATGTATGCCCCTACCTGCAAGTGCACATCAAAATGGAAATTGCGGTGGCGGAGGCTTAATTATAAGTCGACTCAAGGAAGCTTTAACAAATTGATGCAACATCCTATTCGAGGAATCATAAATTCACATATGCACTAGCTAGCAAAGGAAGATCGTGTTCATGAAATTAATAATAAACACGTAAATGCGTGCCTTTCTCGACAAGGATGAGCATATGGGCATTATTGTAGCCGGGCAAAAATAGGCCTCTCTGTTGAATCGTATGTCGGATAGCCATAACGCCTGCACATTTGAACTGGTCGTCATTTTCGTCCCAAATCTCAGTGACTCCGGCCTCCGACTGGATCCTCCGAGATGGTTCAGCGGCGTTTAGGCGGTTGAGTTGGCACTGATCAAACTGCGGTGATCTCTTCTCCTGGCTCCGCGAAATTACTTGGGCTATATGAGCAGAACAGCATTGAAACAGAACAATGAAACAGAGCGTAAGAGGAAGCAAAGAAGACTTGGCCATTTTGATATTTGATGAAATGGAAGGTGATGGTGATGAATTGGGTGGGTTTAGTGGAGCTGTATTTATAGAGCCAAGTGAGGTTGTAGCCTCAGAGACGTGGCGAGTTCAATGGGTGAGTAAGGTGGTGGATTGAACTTGTATCTGCATGAGGATTTGTCTTTTACCAAATTAATGTGTGATATAGTTTGGGACGTGGCGAATGGCATTGAAAGTGGCTTTGGGATCTTTTGCATGTGAAAATGTCCTTACATAAAGCTGCGATTCACCTCGTAACACTTCAGGACATCTCTTCATCTGAGCTTCATTTCATGCTCTTTTGGCCTTTGTTTGTTCTTGCTGTTGAGGATATCTAAATTCGTTGCACCTTCACAGCTCACCGCATCCTCATAACTACAGTAAAATGTCTTCTCAAGTTATATGTGAGAGTAGTTTGTTCGATCGCTGCGACTTAATAGTTAAATTATTTTGTAATATATATTAGATGGGTTTCTAATTCATGGTTTTTGATGATACCAAATATAATATTGTTAATAATTTTATTTTTAGTCGTAGGAAGTAAGTTTATTTGTTAAAGATCAAGTTTAACGGAAGGCTAAAATGATCAAAGAATAAAAATTGAGTGCAAACTATAATTTAAAAGATTTTTAAAAAAATTAAGTAAAATTCATGAACAAAAAATAATGAAGTCATCTACATTGTAATCTTGCTTGTAACTTTAATTTAATTATTTCAATAAATTAGAAACTCGTTGATTTTCTTTAAAATCGCTAAAATCAAACATGTAATATATAAACTTTTAATTTGCATGTTATGGTAAACATTTAGAAAACACCATATTCTGTGGTAAATTTAAATTACAAAATTTTTATTAAAAATAATTAAGAAATGATTAAACATTGTTATAATATATAATTATTATATTAAACCCATATAAATTGAATAAAATTAATAATTGTCTATAAGTATGTGCGATGTAGATAGTATAAAGAAAATTATATTAATTTATATAAATGCTACAATTAGTATGTATGATAATTGCAATTAAAAAGAATTCTAAAAACTATTGCTAAATAATAATGTTGGACATATTTAGTATATGGTAAGTTAGTAACTATATTCAATGATATAGATGACGTAGCCTGAGGTGCCCAAGTCAAGTTCTAAAGTGTGTAAGGCACTAAAACCTAGTCCGTTAAGAGGGAACGCAGGATTACCTACAACTACAATGCAAACATCCTTTAGAACACCTTTGTTAGCCCTCTTGGGTCTACAATTCCTTGAACCGTTATTGAATACGATGTTTTCTAATTCCTATTAATATACCTCTTCCTAACCAGGACACCAGCTACCAATAATCTTAAGAGCAAAAATCGGACAATATTTTATTACTTCTGTTTAAAGTTTAGACTAAAATTACTAAATTTAGTAAGCTTTAAAAAATATTTAATTATCCCTGTATTAAATTATGACTAACTTATATAGCATATATATTGGTTTTAACTTTTAACACAAATTAACTTAGTTACAGTTTAAAAAATCAATAATACTGATAATTAAAATTGTAAATTTTTCTGAGCTATAATAAATAAATGATATATGAAATTAAAAAGGATTACTACATGCAATTAGCATAATGAAATTGCTGATAGTTTATAATAAGTATGAACTTACAACAGTTGTTCATTATAATTATAAGTAGGATAACTAGAGAAGTCTGTGCAAAGGTGCTTAGAAGCTAATAAATTCATGTTATCTATATACGAGTTATTAGAGCTATATGTAAAGGTGCTAAGATTAGAGTAACGAGAACAATAGAAGACAAAGCACTTTTCTATCAATATCAGACTACACCAAAGATCCTAGTTAGGTTCGTTCTTGTTTGCAGTAGTTATGGATGAACTTATTAAGAATATGCAAGGATATGTGACTTGGTATATGTTATTTGTTGATAACATTATTTTAATAGATGAAATTAAAGAGGG
>JANKOE010000206.1:82222589-82235904 GCA_026284465.1 Erythroxylum citrifolium | reverse complement strand
TCAAACAAAATTCAATCAGGAGTATAATAATATTCAATTGAAGAATAAGTATAATGGATTAAGGGCTAGATTGAAAAATTTCAAGAACTTATTCAAAGAAATAGGAATTGGCTACAACTTTTTTACTGGTGAAGTTAATGCTACAAGTGAATGTTGAGAAAATCTATTAAGGTAAAATATGTATTTGTTTTATTAATATATCATATTATACAATATTTATTCTCATATTTATTTTTCATCATTATAGGTGCATAAAATGACTCATATATTTAAGAAAAAATTATGCAAGAAATTTTCAAGCTTGTGTCATATTTTTTGAGATACTACTGTAACTGGTGTGCATGCACATCTATCAACTAAATCTCCATCTAATAGTACAGAAGATGAACATAGAAATAATGTTGATGAAGATTGCTCTTATAATCAAAAAAGAAGATCAAGATACAAGTTCTACATCTAAGAGAAAGAAATCTCCTAAGAATAAGAAGGTAAAGAAGACACGTTCCAACTTGTATAAGAGGTCTTGCTTATAATTAGTGAACAATCAAAAAAGAAAGATGATTTACTTGAGAAAAAACTGAGTGAAGTATCATCCACTGCAGATAATAAATCTCAAGAGTCTAACATAATGATGAAATGTATGAATTCTTTATAAGAATTGGGTATTGACGGTGTACAATATGAAAAAGCTATAAAGGCTTTACATGATTATCCACTTATAGGGATATTTTTATGAAAATGAAAGATACAAGGATGCTGGATTAGATTATGTTGCTTTAGTTATATTTTCATATTATTACATATCGAATTCTTATTTTTAATTGATTTATGTTTTTTTTATAAATGACAGTACTGTCATGTTTTCAAGAATATGATGAACATCTTGTAGTGATTAGAATGACTACAATTAATGTGTAATTTTTTTAATTATATTTAATTTACATATATTTTAATTTTAGTTATAATGGTAATTAAATAATTTAAAAATATAACGTATTATATTAAAATTATCAACATAAGAGCATAATTTCAAAAATAAAAATAGGATGATAAAATCAAACAAGTTTTTGTTTTCAATTTTTATATTACAAATTTCAACCAAACAGGTTTTTGTTTTTCTTAAAAAAACAGAAACTAAAAACAGAGAATTAAAACTAAAAATCACAACAAAAAAATAAAAGTAGAACATTTCCTAATTATTTTAAATTATAAAAATTATTTATAATACTATTATTTTAAAATAATAATATTTAGATTCAATTTAAATTACACTCTTAATTATTTTAAATGAATTTGAGCCTAATTCAAGTTACAATCTTAAAGGTTGCGATGTAATATGACCTAACCAATTGTCACGTTTTATCAAATGTAGGGGCGACAATAAGCAGAGTCGAGGGCTCGAGCTTGTGCAAACGACTATTTTTAATATGACTTCTTCAATAGGTTCAGGCTAGGCTAAAGTTCAGCTGTCACCCACAATCAAATGCTTTAATATTATTGTAGTTGACGATAATTAATAAATGCCTAAGAGTTTCCAAGCTAGCATTTACTCCTCGTGTTTGAACTTGATGCTCCTACAAACAAGTGGGTGAAATAATATATGGCCCCCGCCACCCCTTGGTTTTGGCTTATTTGTGCAAAATCAATACTCTTAAAAGTCCAAAGTTCCTCCCTCTCTCCCGCCCTCCTTCGACGAACCAAACGTCCCATTCTTGCTCACTTTTGTTGGGTTGGAAGCCATTTTCCCCAGCCATGGTTTTGATCACTTCCCACTATCTCTAGCTTTGTACTTTATCTTTTATCCAATAAACTTGAGTTCAATTCTTTAACTTTGAGACCTTCTACTATAATATAGCCTGAGCCACTCTTTTTACACCATCAATGTGACCTATAAAGTAGTAGCCCAAAGGTGAATTCAAGTAACAAAACATATCATTTCGTTCGAAGAAATTTCAAACTTGTCTTGTTACTAGAACCTATAGCTTACTTAGGTTATAGTCATAGCCTAAATAAAATTACTTTAGTATTACTCCAATTAGAGGGCAAACTTTGGAAAAGTGGGTAAAAATTCATACTTTGGAATAGTGGCCAAATTTAGGTTTTGGTATAGGATTTTCTCATTTAGATATTTCAATTAGTTTATTTCTCAATCAAAATATGGATAATTTATATTGAATTTAAAGAATTAAGAATAATACATTCACATTTCTCTCTAAACGAATAAATTCAATATTATAAAATAAATATACTCACAAAAATTAATTTAGAGTACATTTTCTGTATGCATATGTTTTTTTTTAATCTTCCAAGAGGTGTTTATTGGGCCGAAGCCGGTAACTAATCCCTCTTCACGGTACTGATACATCCCTTGCAGGGGCTGCCGCTGGCCCAGGAGTTTGCTGCATTCCCAAGGGCAGGGAAGGAACTCGGAACCGCTTGGTTAAGCGACAAAGGTATGGGCCACTCTGTATGCATGTGTGTAAAGTAGAATAAGAAGAGTATGGCCCACAATTTTGTTTTTTAAATTAAAAAGAGTGAAATGGGCTTGAAAAGGATAAATGATTAAATATTGCCTTATTTGTGAGGGAACCCCCGGCAACGCTCATAGTTCCCATTCTTGTGGGGTTTGATGTCGAAGAACATGACTGCAAATTTTAAGGAGAGGTTAACGTGACAAGAGACAGCAGCCCTTTTGCCTGCACCTGCTTTGTATTGCCATAAAAAAAAACTAAAATTGATAATTATATATAATATTAACAAAAGCCGGAGTCTTGGCCTGGCCCGGCCCGGCCCCATGTTTTAACTGCTACGATTAGTCTTCATCATTTTTCAATTCAAAGAAATTAACTTTTTAATGAATACGTGGGGATGACCCTTAGCATCGTTCAATTATTGTCAATTATGTTAAATCATATTATGTCGGCAATAAAATACAAATTTAAATTCACTTTTCTTTTTTATTTAATCACCATGATTTTATTTTTACTAAACATAGATCCATAAATTATTTAAATCACCTAACTTTATTAATAATATCAAATAAATGAAATTAATCAATATTACATATATTAGTTTTGAATTACAATACTTAAATTTTGATTATTGATTAATATACGCTATAAACATGTTTTCAAAAATTTAGACAATTACCCTTTTTAATTTTCAAAGAAAGTGAATTCAAATTAATTAATCGATCAATTTTTTTAAATACTAATTGATTAGTATTTAATAACGTTATTAAATACTAATCAATTTATTAATTAATCGATTTTTTTAAACTAATAAATTTTTATAAATATATTAGTTTTTATTTAATAGTCTCTTTTTTTTTTAGATCTTAGACCAGGGTATCTACCGGCGAACCCAGTGACTAATCACCTCACTGGTTTGTAGGCACCTCACAGGGTGAGACAGCTGGCCCAAGGATTTAAGGTTGCTCCATACCCAACTTCAACTTTTTCGATAAACAAGAGTTGTCTCTTTATTCAATCTTATTTCAAAATCTTTAATTTTTTAGTCATTATCATATATTAATTTTATAAAGATTTAATATTGGCTAAAATTTTAAGCTTTAACTCTCTTATTTTATCTTCAAAAAAAAAACTCTCTTATTTTATCAGTTTAATTATAAGTCTAATTTTAAAACGCTGCTTTTAACTAAGAGTACGGCCCGGCCTGGCTCGATCGGGCCAATATATCTTGACCCGTGATCTGTCGATTGTCATCCCTACTTTTAACACAAACAATTTAACACAAAATATGGAATATCAAATATAGTTTACAATTTTGGTAAACGACATTAAAAGAAGAACAAATGCATATTCTCCAAAATTTGACCTTAATAGCTAGAATTAGGTGCTAGCATCCTCTTTAATTTGAGGAATACAGGCAATATTGAGAACATAATTAAGTATTATAAATTAAATCATAATTAGTTTGATTTGATCACATAAAAAATAAAATAAAAAAGGAAATGTATAATGGTGGACAGTTTAGGTGGAGCTAATGGTCCAGCTCATTTCTTAACATCACTGGCCTGCATTACTTTCTTTCGTTCTTCCGTTAACGCTCTTATTAGTTATTACTCCTCTGACTCTCACTGTTATTTTTTTTCCTAAAAAAAAACTCGAACCGTAAGTCTGATCTAACGCGTTTTAAGAGAAGAAAAAAAGAGACAGGGAGAGAGAGAGAGAGAGAGGGGAAGTTTGAAACTGAATTAAGGAAACTCCTCCTCCTGACCTGAGTCCCCACTGTCAAAAGAAGGAAAAAAAAGATCCAAGTATCAAATAAAGCAAAAACCAAAGAAAAGCAAAGTGGGCAGCGAACCAGAGAAAGAAAAAAGAAAAATGAAGGGCTTTATTGATTTTCAACCAAGAAGATCATGACTACTACTACTACTTCTACATACTTCTTCTCTGCTGTTTCTTCTTCTCTCGGTGCCCCAATTCCCACGGTATTTTTCTTTGATTCCGTTTCTAACATGCTCACCAACTCTTACCTTTTCATGTCTCTGATTTCTTTCTCATTCATTCGTGTTCTCTCTCTCTCTCTTTCTGTCTTTAATTTCCATTAATTTTGTTACACGTGTTATGTTGAGATTTGGAAATAATAATTAAAATAGATAGTGATTTTCGGTTTGAGTTTTCGGATTTTTTTTTCCTGTTTGGTTGGTGAGGAAATGTTAGTTGAATTCGCTCGAGTGTTGTTAGCGAGGGCCTAGTGGATTAGTTTGCTTTCTTTCAGGTTCAATTGCTTCTTACGATTTTTTCGTTTTCTTTACCTTTCTCCTTTTTTATGAGTTCCGAGTGGTTGTTTGACTTGATGCTTGGTCGGTCACAAAAAGTGTGTTAAAATTAGATTTCCTGTGCTTCATACGCATTGTCTGTAAGTTACGATTGGTTTGTCCTTTTTCGTTGTTTTTTAATTAGTTGAAATGCAGGTTTCTCTGAATCACTCTTGTAGCTTGTGATTTGTGGGTTTCGGGCATTCTTATTTTTCCTCCTAACTCTTTGTTTTGTTTGGTCGGAAACATAAATTGCTTTCTCCTGGAATTCAATCTTGTGGTGTTCTGGATTTTTAGGTCACTTGATTGATCATAACATCATGTTTGATCTTCTAATCCGTTGGTTAGAGAATGTACTGAGGCTGCTATACATGTATTAGCTATGGGAATTGATCAACGAGGCTAAGACTAGAATGCACAGATGTAGAAATTGTATCGTGCTTTTCTTTTTGGACTGTAGACTAGTTTAAAATTTCCGGTGCCTTTTGGGAAAAGTTACTCTACCAAGTCATAGGAGTTGTTTGACAGAATTCAGGTGCAGTTGTCACTCCGGCCTTGTTTACTGAAAGAATCATCCGGATAGGGAACCGCTTAAGATTTTGAAACACAGAGTATAGGAACTGGGGAGTAGCAGAAAATGCATCTTCATAACTCAGGCAACTTGGAGACTGATTTCTCTTGAAATATTGAACTGCAATATCGTTAGATGTTTGATAAGATTAGCTGATGGAATCAGAGTTTAAATTTGTTGTTGCTTGTTATGTCATCTTTTTGCCTGCTCCTTAAGAGGATAAATATGCAGTAAATTCTTACTGTAACTGCAAAATGTAACCCTGGTGAAAATTTTTTAAATTTGTACTTTGGTTGTGTGGTGCAAGTTTTTATGTTGCGAAAGATAATATTTTGAGATAACAATGACAATGAACTATAAACTAATTGAATACTTTTTGTCACTTTTCAGTCCATCAACATGCTTGAATCCTTTATTCAATGAAATGTGGGAACCTGGATTGATCTGCCTTCTGAGATTCAAAAGTTTTTGACAGTGCATTTCAGTAGTTGGTGCAATCAAATAAATAGTTAAGCAATTGAGTGTGCGGGGTGACTTCCATTTATTATTTTCTGATTATTCTTTGAAAGGTAAACAAGGTGAATACGTTACTTGGTAAGAGCCATGGAGCCCACAGGGTGTTGGTTCAACAAACTGAAGTCAAAAGATAAGTTGAAATCAGCCAAAAAGAAGGAAGCCATTGACAAAGGGAAGGAGGGGCCAAAAGCACAAGCAGGTGAAGAAGTGCCATCAAATGTAACCAAACAGAGGGTTGCTGCTGCAAAACA
The DNA here is from genome assembly GCA_026284465.1 of Erythroxylum citrifolium. Taxonomy (NCBI): domain Eukaryota; kingdom Viridiplantae; phylum Streptophyta; class Magnoliopsida; order Malpighiales; family Erythroxylaceae; genus Erythroxylum; species Erythroxylum citrifolium. The sequence continues at coordinate 82,229,783 of JANKOE010000206.1, read as the reverse complement.
ATATATTGAAAACCATTACAAGAAGCAGATGAAGGACCTAGAGGAGCGCAAGGAGCGGTAGCATCTCATACCACCCTTTTTCTCTTCGTTGATTTCTTGGTATCATATAAATTCTTTTAGCAGATTCCTCTGCATAAAATTAGACGTCAAGGGTACGAGTTTAGGATACCTGTTCGTATTATCATGCTATATATCCCACTGAATGTATGCTAATGATGAACATGTTTATCTCTTAGGAATATTTAGACTCACATTGGATCTGTTTGACTACATTTTTAGTATTTGTTGGGCTAAGAGGAATCAAATCTGAAAATGCGCTAGTTTATCATGGAACGTCCGACAAACTCTGAAGAATAACTTACTGTTTTGAAGTTGATAGACATTTTCCAGACAGGAACTTGAAATTTCTACTATTAGCTATAAATACCAAGTTTGTATTCCCGCTTACAATTGACCATTTTGTTGGCTGTCTATAGTTGGTAGTCATTGGTAACTACTGACCTAACTTGCCTGCATGAAGACATCGCTCTGTGGGATGATTTCTAGCAACTGCATGGTGAACCTGTCTTACCACTTTCAAAACTTGCCAATTTTACCAATTTCTTCTGCTCTCAAATACCCTGAAAATGAGTTTCCAGTTATAGGCTTTGCGAAGTTAGACCTGTTCTCGATAAAAGATAGACTTTTATTATGCTTCTGTTCAATATGGCCTGTTGCTTGTGTGATCTGGTTGTTTGGCATTATCTTATTGTCATTTCTTTCTATTTTCGTCATTCTATTAATGGCTTTCATTCCTGTTAATGCAACATTGATGACCCCAATTCTTAAATTTCAGTGTCTAGCAGAGACTGTTCTTGTGGTCATTTGCTTTTCATATTACTTGTTAGTTCTGTTGTTGTGTCAATAGCTATTAAACAGACGATATAAATGAGTTTGGAGAAGTTGGACAAGTGTAACAATGCATATTTCCAAGTTCGATAGAGCATTGATCAGAATTTCATTTGGGCTGGATTGTAACGGAGTTTTACTAGTTGAATTCATTTGCACAACAATTCCATAAGCCATTTATTTTCCTATGCTACCTATCTCTTCATTGGTGAACCATCCTGCTATAACTAAATTTTAGTGTTCTTTCTGCAGAGGGCGTTGGGGGTTAAAAAGTAGTTCATTGAGTTGAAACACAAATAACTTGGTAGGAATAGAATTTACCATCATGAAGTCTTCGAGGACTAATAATTAGGCCCATATGCAAATCTCTGCATCCAAACATGTGAAATACATACAGATCATTGGTTCCTTAAGATGACTGCGGTTTTCATCTTAATGCTAGAAACATATTTTCACTGTGATAATTGTGTCAAGATGTTGATAGCAAGCTAGGACATATATTTTGGACTATTTATTGATGCTGATGATTAGTGCCTTTTTTTTTATAGGCGCAATGTACTTGAGAAGAAGTTGGCTGATGCTGAGGTCTCTGAGGAAGAGCAAAGTAATTTATTGAAGTACTTAGAGAAGAAGGAAATAGAATACATGCGCCTTCAGAGGCATAAAATGGGTGCTGATGATTTTGAGCTTTTGACAATGATTGGCAAGGGTGCATTCGGAGAGGTAATTAAGCTTTAAATTTGCACTAGATTATTTGGAAGATTATTTGGAACATTCTTTGCTAAATTTTTCTAGTTAACCATATTGACATGCTGTCCATTCTTAATATTGAGCCATCCTCTGAAACAAGACATAGACCTGCCAGCTACTATTATCTAGAAGTTAGTTGAAAGTAGTTCTTCCTCTGGTTCTAGTTATTGAAAATAATGGAGATTCAGTATTTTATTATTTATTTGTTTACATAGAATATTATGTATATGCTGTAATGGAATAGTTTAGATACTATTTAGGAATATTATGTATTTGTAAGTAGCCCACTATTTCAAATAGATAAATAACACACTAGAATACCTTTATAGTTTCTATGCCCTTAGCCTTATAGTCGAACCATGTTAAACAATGTGTTCATTCTTTTCTCCACCTTGTTTTTCTTTATTCTACTCTACCAAGAGGTCAAATTTTTTTACATGATATCTCGTTTATTTTAGCTTCATAAAGTATCAGAGTCTTTCATATGGTATTAAAGCAAGGTTTGATTCTAACGCCCAAACTATCTGACTTAAACAACCACTGGCATTGTTGGAATGTATCGTTGGAATGACGATGTTGTTGAAATCACTACCATTGTCCTGTTTTTCTTCTTCTCTCTGCCTCACTACCGCTTCTGAAATCTATCATTGACACTGTTCGTGGAGCTGTTGTTGGTGTCTCATCTTCCTTTTTTTCTCTGTTTCACGACCAACAAACACTGCCACTGACATCACTATCAGTGTCTTCTCTTCATCTCTCTAGTCTACCTTCCACCATTGCTGCAATATACCTTATATGCATCTGTTCTACTTTTTTTCCTTTACCCACTTGTTGTTTTTCTTACCATCATCACAATCTCTGGTACCCTTGTCATCACTGTCGAGTCATCCTTCTACCTCCCAACCTCACCAGTGACACTAGGCTCTAAAAGCATCCCATCTAGTCTTATTCATCAAATAGAATGCAAAATGCATTTGCCTATATTTAAGGATGGATAATAGGTTTCACCATCCCCCTAGCCAGAAGCCTGATTTACTCTCTTCCTATAACTTTCAATGATGATGTAAGACAATCTCTCCCCCCCCAAACCTTCCAGTCATAGACATTCATGGAAAGAGTCTTCCTGAAAAGCGCTGCTTTCATCCGGTCTCTCTTTCCACTGTGTACTGTTTACCACCTGCCTCCTCCTCTCAATCATCAGTGTTTGTCATTGTCGATGTCACTACTCTCATTGTTGCAACCAGTGAACTTGAGCTTGGGTGTTCAGCCACTGTTACCATCGTTGAGCAGTGCATTGCTGAGTTTATCAACTTCATATCGTCGGCAGTTACAGGAGGAAAGACATTACCAAGTGTATCATCGTTTTCAACTCTCCTTGTGATAGAGCTTGGCAACAGGGAATGGCCCCCTTTTCTTTTGCTTAATTTATGGTTTTAATGCCTATTAGTTAAAAAAGGGTTAACAAAAATGACCTGCTTTTGGAAAAAAAAAAGCAAATAAAAGAAAAGTCTTCATCTACTATTGAAATATTGTTGTCATTAATCATGCTGTTGTAAGGATTGGAGATCAGCTACATGGGACATAGTTCTAAGAACTCACATATAAGTCGAAAATGGAGAGTACATTCACTCACTAACTTGAAGATGTTAAATATTTACTATTTAATATTGTTACTTATATAGGGATTTTCATTGTACGCCATAATCAAATAGTTTACATTCTATTTATGATCATTGTATATTAGTCTGTATTGTCCTACTAAGATAATTGGTAGGACCAAGTTTGCTTGAGGTTTTTGTATCTGTGGATATAGGTTTTAACACCGCACCACTTTAAACCTTTCACATGGTATTAGAGCCTTTCACTCAAACCAACATATATGGATCAGTTACTGTAAATGCAGCATGGGTAGGAGCTGACTTTGATGTACTATTCTATATGGACGCAAGTAAATGTTCAGCTGAACAAATTTCACAAATCTTTGGACATGATTTAATTAACCAAATTGATAGGAACTTATGGGAGAGTACTTTTGATCCAATAAATTAATCAAAGATAGCAAGAGTCTTTTAAAAGGTTATTGTTGATATCACATGCCTGGATATGTTTGCGTGTTCATAGATGAAAATCGAACTTATCCTTGGTTCTTGAGAAAAAGCAATGGGTTTCATAAGTTAATACCATTTGGGTTGCTCTTTTCCACAAGTTATCAGTATTATGAGTACTTTGGACAACACTGAAAGTTAAATTTTAGCTATCAGTATTTATTTTACTCTTTTGACAACAATTATTATTAGCTATTTACATGTTTGTATGTGTTTGCAGATGCACATACCTGAATTTTTCTCTCATTTTGTGGCTGTAGGTCAGAATTTGTAGGGAGAAGTCAACTGGTCATGTGTATGCTATGAAGAAGCTGAAGAAATCAGAGATGCTTCGTAGAGGCCAGGTATGCCCTTTATTGAATTTCACAGACAGTCCAAGTAAATATATCATTCACTGTGTTTATTGAGATTGAATGCAAAAATTTCCAGGTTGAACATGTGAAAGCAGAAAGAAATCTGCTAGCAGAGGTTGATAGCAATTGCATTGTCAAATTATATTGTTCCTTCCAAGATGAGGAGTACCTATATCTAATCATGGAATATCTACCTGGTGGAGATATGATGACTTTGCTGATGCGGAAGGATACACTTACTGAAGATGAGGCCAGATTTTATGTTGCAGAAACTGTCCTGGCTATTGAGTCTATCCATAAACATAATTACATACATAGGTGAACGTTTTTTTCCTTTAATTTGCTTATTTCCGTGTAATAATCTGATATTAACCTAACCCTTCACTTATTTTCGTGTTACAGAGATATCAAGCCTGACAATTTACTACTTGACAAAAATGGTCACATGAAATTATCAGATTTTGGATTATGTAAGCCATTAGATTGCAGTAATCTTCAAGAAAAGGATTTCTCCATGGGAAATAATCTTAGCGGAGCTCTTCAAAGTGATGGAAGACCAGCAGCACCAAAACGCACTCAACAGGAGCAATTGCAACATTGGCAGAGGAACAGGAGAATGCTTGTAAGTTGCTTACCAGTTTACCATTGAGGATAAGGCTTTTTATGTTATAGTTGATAAAGAATTGATTTAGATAAAACTGGCAGGTATTACTCCACATGTTGGATGTTTCATTTTTCAATCAAGAGTTTTCTAAATATTGCAACTTAAAATAGTTTCCTTTTTCCTTTATGTATACCTTTGGCTATGATAATTCTGTGAAGCTTAATTTTGCTACTATTCACTGGATCTCTGAATCTTGCAATATTACCATGTCCCAGGCTTATTCTACCGTTGGAACGCCTGACTATATAGCTCCAGAAGTTTTGTTGAAGAAAGGATACGGAATGGAATGTGATTGGTATATTAACCCTGCCTTTTCAGTCAGTTTTTTTTTTCTTCTTTTAGATCAATTTAGTTTTGACTTTGTTAATATTGTCAGGTGGTCTCTTGGTGCTATCATGTATGAAATGCTGGTTGGGTACCCACCATTCTACTCTGATGAACCTATGTCAACTTGTAGAAAGGTAATTCTAGGACTTTAAGCCTGCTTCTTTATTAAAACCTAATCTAATTTGCACGATTTTTACTCTCATTTGTAATAAGTAATAGCTTTAAAGTTTAAATTAGGTTTGGTGTGGTTGATTGCATTTCATTGCCTACACACTTTCTAGTGATCTCACTATACGTAATTTCTAAACTTCCTTTTCTCCAGAATTTTCAAGATATATTTTTTAATTATATCCACTAAATAATCTACTCCATACTTTATTTTGCAGATAGTTAACTGGAGAGCTCATTTAAAATTCCCAGAGGAAGCAAAACTATCTCCAGAAGCTAAAGATCTTATCAGCAAACTCTTATGTAGCGTTGATCAGAGGCTTGGTACAAAAGGCGCAGAAGAAATAAAGGTGTTGTATGGTTTGTTCTTTTCTAGATTCCTTATTTTGGTTGGTAATGCTGTCTAAGGTGATCAATTAATTGCAATAGCTTTTCGTTTCAGGCTCATCCTTGGTTTAAGGGTACAGAATGGGCAAAGTTGTATCAGATGAAAGCTGCATTTATTCCTGAAGTCAATGATGAATTGGACACTCAAAACTTTGAGAAATTTGAAGAGGTATAGTAAAATATTTCTTTTAACATGGTGATGTGCCCATAAATAAGAATTTAGTTACTCTGTTTTTACTTAATGTTGTATGGTCTTTTATGTAGGTCGATAATCAAGTTCCAACTTCAACAAAATCTGGTCCATGGAGAAAGGTTGGTTCTTACAGTTCTAATGGCATGCATCTTACTTTTAAGAGTAGGGAGATGGCTCTTTGCTAGGGTTGCAAGATTTTTTTTTTTTCTCCTAATACAAATATCATATTTATGCTTTTGCTTACGCAAGCAAGTGCATCATGGCAAGCAATGGTTACTTAACTAAGATTTCTTTGTGATGTTTTCCTGTTTTGAACTAAAAGTATACTATGGTTTAAAGCTGTATTAGTTGAGATGTATTTTATGTCTAGGTAAGCTACTAGTGGTGATGCACTCATTGTCTTGGTCAATAGTTCATCATCTGGAATTAGGATCTTGGTAGCCAAGAAACTTTTGAGTTTGTGAAACATGTCATGTTGTCAATCCTGTCATTTTGTCAAGCTTTTTCACCTGTATAAGTGTATTTCATTCAGGAATTGGGAATTCATGTTTTTAACCGTTTTTGTTTTATAACTAGTTTATTCTCCATTGACATGGTTAACACATGTTGGCATCTATATGAAAGCTACTGGCTGACCCTACAAGTTAAAGGTTTAACAGTTGCTAATTTATGGCACGTATATACATATTTATTCATGTTTGTTGCTTTGTCATTTAATGCAGATGCTCTCTTCAAAGGATATTAATTTTGTTGGTTACACATACAAGAACTGCGAAGTTGTTAATGATAGTCAGCTACCTGGGATTGGTATTTTGCTCCTCTACTTTCATTTTATGATTTCTAATAAATAGGGAAATGGTTGCAACTATTTTGTTTTTCCACTGGAGGCCGATAAGTAGATTGCCGGATATTGAGATGCTGGCAGTGTACTGGCATTCAGTTAGATCTATTTCCTGTCTCATCATGATTATCAGCGTGAAACCACTGTCTCCTTTATCAAGCCATGGGTGGAAAATAAAGTCTGGCTGGGGATATAGGTGCAATATCTTGATCCAATTAAGTATTCGTGTCCATGGTTTTAGTGGTGGAAATATTCTTCTCATAATGTAACTAGTTTGTATGTTAGTAGGGTGATATTTCTATGAGAGTATGTTTCTTCCGAGCCTGTTATGACCCTGTTTACGTCGATGTCCTTGAAAGCTAATTAAGAGCCCCTATGATAGTGTCCGGTGAATCCTGGAATAAGTCTCTCCTCAAGTCTAATCTTTTCCATACTATAGAAAGGGCCACGCTTATCATGACTCATGGGTGAAGACTGACGTGGGGGGGGGGGGGGGGGGGGGGGGGGGGGGGGGGGGG
>JANKOE010000206.1:82193845-82204722 GCA_026284465.1 Erythroxylum citrifolium | reverse complement strand
TTTTGGCCTACTTTGCTGTTGCTGAGAATGAATCCATTGGGAGAGAACGCTACAATTTCATGCAGGTTCTCATTCTTTTACTTACTTACCCATTTCATACATGTCAAGATAACAGGGGATAAAATTAGGGTTTGTAATTAGAATTAGCATCTCATAGGACCTGATGTAGTTTTTATGATTTCTTATGGAAAATCTTAGACCTAATTCCAATGCCTTTAGTCTATATACAAGTAATGATTTCCAGTTGTGTAAAACGAATATTGGAGTCCAACCTGTTCCAGAGGGAGTTAAAACTGCTGTGTCTATTGATTTGCATGTTCTACAAGGAAATACCATGTCCAGGAAAAATAATTTGGGATTATATGTGACACTCGTTCTGGAAAAACTCAAAAGTGTTATCAAGTGATTTTTTGCTCCCCTATAATGGAATTTGATCATGTAGATTTCATAGAGCTTTTCAATCTTCTTATACCAATTTTGTTTTTGGTTGTGTGCAGAAAATGCTTTTGCCTTGCGGTCTACCTCCTGATAGAGAGGATGATTGAGATTGATTATTAGGTTATCCGGTAAAAAATGTTAATCCTGCTTGTCGTTCTTGGATTTGCAGCAATGTATTAATGGATGCTTGTAAGGAACAGAGATGGACAGTAAAGTAGTGTTGATAACGTTTGTGCACATATGTTTATTGATATTGCACAGTGAAGAAGTGACATTCGAGAGGGATTGGTACTTTAGGTCATTCTTTATTTTCTCTCAAGTATCAATGAAAGCTCTACCAATACTGATGTCATTACAAGTTCCTGTCCTCTACCATAATTTTGCTTCACCCACCGCCTATATCAGCACAATCAACACCATTTCATAATCCAGTATCGTTGTCACTGTGAAGTAGTTCTCTATATCACATAAACAATTTTGAGCTCTTTAACATTCCACTTAATATGAAAAAAAAATGAATATTGCACCTTCATCAAAGTGCTCAACAATTAGACTCCCAATTCATGCCCAGCTAAAAACACATTCTCATATATTGTAACCGTTCAAACCACCCGCCTATAGATATTGTTCACTTTGAGTTGCTCCTTGGATCAAGACCTTCACTGTTTTGCTTTTTCCACACTCGAAAAAACGTATCTATGGGAGAAATATCTATATCCTTATAAAGCTTACTTCGTTCTCCTCTTCAACCAATGTGGGATCTCACATATATCACTATTTGCCTCCCCTTGAACTGATAAGGTGATTGATGAATCTTTAGTTAGTCATCCCAAACTATCTTTATACACAGTCTACCCAAACATGTTTTTATATTGCTCTATGACCTAAATTAACAATGATATGCCCCATTATACAATATAAATTGCAAATTTACGTATCTTCAAACCTTCTCATAAAATCAAGTGCCTTTAAGCACCCTCAAACTTAGCATGACTTAGTCGCATCGGTCATTTTTTATCTCTATTTTAAATCTTACTTCTCGTAAAAAAAATCACAAATATGAACCAATGTTTGCCAAACACTTGCCTACCCTTGTGTTTTCATCTACGTTGTCCATTTACCTTGCCTGCTTGCAAGTTTTTACCTTATAACTTTGACAACATGTTATCTTCTTTTTAAGCTTAGTGCTAACCATAGGTTAAAATGTATTAACACTAGGAATGGCAAATAAATCCTAACTTGGTCTAGCCCTAAATTTTTAGTGTAACCTACATTAGAATTTCTAAAGGGATAATATATTCAAAAGTGTTTAAACTTTTAAGATCTTTCATTTTAGTTCTAAACTTTTTAAATTTTCAATCAGTGATTAACCTTTTAAAATTTGCATAAATCATACCAAAATGTTATTTTTAATAATGTGGCATATTCATTAAATGTCACATAGATGGCCATCTTTTAGCTACATTAACAAAAACTAATGTTTTGAACTGAATTATAAAGTTTTTAAAAGATTGATCATTCAATTAAAAAATTTGAAAACTTAGACATTGATTGAAAAAAAAATCAAAAGGTTTAACATTTTAGAATTGGCTACCAAATTTTTAAATAAAATAACCAAGATTAATATGTACATATAAAGACACAAATTAGCTAAATAAAATTACCGCCATTAATAGGTACATATAAAGACACAAAATACCTATGAAGAACTAAAAACAATTATATATTCAATTAAAAAAATCAAGCCTTTACTTAATAAAAAAATATCAAAGTTCAAACGCTTATAAAATTATTATCTCTTCTTAGTTCTTATAAATATTTTATGTCGAAAACTTTTTAAATATTTCAAGTTTCTGTTTTGCTTACATTTATGATAATTATTTCCCCAAATAATTTTTAATATTTTAATTTTAATTGATTCATTTTTATGACGTGACCTAAAATTTCATTTAATTTTTATTTAAATAATTCTACCATAATCCAAATTAGTTATATTTTTTATTTCTTTAAGATCTATTTTCTATTACTATGTAACCACATAATATTTATTATGGATTTATATTCAACTTCGATAAAAATAGAATTTAATTTAAGAACCAATCAAACTTCAAGTTAACTTTATTTGAATTATTAAACAATGTTCAACATTAGTAGTTTTTTTTTTCCACGACAACCTTCTAAAATGTTAATGGCTTAAGTGTAAATATAAATGAAAATTTAAAACTTGGAAGGTATCATTCTCAACCATTTAAGAGGAAAACTATGATTATTTTATATGAACTTTATCAATAAGCACAACTATGGTGATTGGCTTGTATGATCTTATTAGTTAATGTTTCATATACATAAAATAAAGGATTAAATACAATAAACTCTTGGGTGAAGCTACCCCAGAATTGAAAAATCAACTAGAATAAACATGATAATCAGCTTTAGTTGGAAATGAATAGCTTCAATTTGTTGAAAAAGGCCGTTTCTTTTGCAAGGATATGAACAAGATCAAGGCAAAAATGGAAGATTAAACATGACGCCCAGAAAGAACTGGGGCCTAATGTGTCGGTGATGTGTTGATATGTTCTATAGAACAAAATGTATGCTCCTGATATCCACTTACGAGCATCATAGACCATAGCCATGCATTTAAGAGAAAGAAACTGGATCTTAATATATAATAAGCTTCTAAACTAGTTAATAAGACAAATGCTCCTGCTCAACTTGCCCATTAGTAGCGAGTATGCTACCATCCAGAAAAACCATGACCACGAGACATGTTCTGTCTATCTCTTTTTCTGCGAAAGTGAGAAATGCGATGTTACTTCACAAAGATTCGACTCCAGCTTAAGTTTTAATCCACTGTTTCAAATTATGGAACAAACCCAAAGTTCAACGGAAAGAAATCTTTAATACAACACCAGTAAAACAACCCAATAAATAAAACTTGCAAAAGACAGCCTACTAGATAATTCGTTATGTAAAAAGCATTTGCTTGAACTGTCCTAAAGAACAACTCAACAAAATTGGAATTTGATATCAAAAGCTCATGCTGCAGTCTCCTTCTTAAGCTTTGCAAGCTCTTGCCTTATCAATCCACCCCTCTGCAAATGCAAAGATACAAGACATGTTAGCTTTAATCAAAGGGCCTAACAATAAAGAATCAAGTGAATAAGATTTGACGGCCAATACAAGGGTGGCAACTAAAAAGACTAAAAAAGTGTACTATGACCAACCTTGATCTTTGCCAGCATCAGCTTGAACCTATCAAAATCATTGAGAGCTGCCCGTCTCTTCCTAACAATGAGTTTTCTTCCCCAAGAGCTATTCTCCCACTTGTTCTTAACATCTTCCATTTCAAAAATACATAGTACAATAAATTAAATTAATTTGCAAACATCCAAAAAATGACATATAATTCTGATAAGGAAAAGTAAAACCTACCAGCCTTCTCCATTGCTTCAATGAGGTTCTTTTTCTTGGGAACCCTGTTGATGTCAATCTTGATATCAGTAAGTGAAAGCCTCTTCAAGTTCATCTGACTCCTCACCATATCAGGAGCATCAACCAAAGCCTGTTACATCAAGAGAGGGAAACTCACAGAGTTTAACGGACTTCAGACTACAAAGTACAAACATATAATTCAAAAATCATCATCAGAAGTTTATGGAAGTCCATAAATGTTATGCCCAAAGAAATGCAGACACAGAGGAACATCAAGAACATTGATTCGCCGTAAACTAAAAGAACAGAAAAAGAATAAACATCTCAACCCTTTCATGATTTTAATAGAAAATATAATCATCATAAACAACTACTATCTCCATCTGAATCGATCGAAAACGATAATCTCAGCTGTACATTTTAGCATTAAAAAAAGAAAAATAAAAAAATTACATAATTGAAGTAAGAGAGCATAAAGAAGAGTACTCTGTTCTGGTCGAGGACATCGACGATGACAACGAGTTTGCCGTAATCCTTGCCGTAGTTAACGAGGGCTACCCTTCCAATCTCCACGTATCTCTTGAAAGGCTATACCAGCATTAATACAAATCAACATTTCAGCGCAACAATCAGTATGGAAATTAACAACAGACCATTGAGATTCAATACAGAGATAGAGAAAATCACCATCTTGGCGTCGTGGGTGCAAGAGAGCAAAACGAACTTCTAGGTTCGTCTAGGGTTTTATGTACATATATATACACACGAATACTGGCCTGGGCTTGGCTTTTTTACAGATCCGGAGAAAAGTTAATTGACTGATTGCGCTGCTTATACTGGGCCGGACTGCAGGTGATTAGGGAGTTGGACCGATTGCGTTACTTTAGAAGGATGTCGAGCTTGACGTTCTAATTTTAAATTAATAAGTAAATTTTGATTTTAATCTTAAATTAATAAATAAAGTTTAAATTACTTCAATTTTAAATTTGAGAGGGTTATTCCAGTCAAAATTAAATTAATTTATTAAAGTAATATCGTTTTGGCTTAAATTTATTAAAAAAAAAAGCCTATGAGCCTAAGCTTATGCCATAGAAAATTGTTATCTAAACTTCCGTCTGGTCGAGCTTATATTAGTAAAGTGTTTGTTAGTAAAAAAAATTTTTCTGTATATCTTTTTTGGAAAAAATTTTTTTCTAAGAAATCAGTTAACTGTTTAGTTGTCATTTAAAAAATAGTTTTTTTGAAAGAGCTCTATATAGTAGACTGTTTGGCAACATAAAAATAAAATTTACTTTTAATTTTAACTATATTTTATTTTGTAATAAAAACTATTTATGCATCTAAATATTATTTAAAGTATATTAAACAATATGCAAAGGACAATATATTAATTATTATATAATTTTAAACCATATAAAACATAAATGAAAATATATCTGATTAAATCTTTTATATGGATTATAACATAAGTAAAATTAATATAAAAATAGATATTAAAACATCTAAAAAAAATCAAATAATATTTTATATTGTCTTTTTATTTAGTCAGGGCTATGAAATGTTAGGGACACCCCAGTCTTCATCTCAACACGCTAATACAATGCACCATCATTAATTAATTGTTTATTTTTTCTTTTCTTAGCTACGGAAAAAAATTAATTGTTTAATTTGACAAATATAATGTATAAAATAAAAATTATTCTATAAATTAATAAATATTAATTTATCGATAAATTAATAACTCCATATAAGATAATAATTTTTCAGGTCCCAAAAATATTCATTTATAGAGATTTTACTATACTTACCCACTCATTCTGGTTGATTAAGCAAATGTTGTTGTATTAGTTACTATATTTAGATAAATATATATGATCAAACTAGAACTTTCATTACATAAATTTTTTTATATAGATTTTGAATATATTGAGAATTAAAATAGAGTAATAACCAAAAGTCATTTACCAAACAAAGTTATTAAAACTTTAATTTGAATTCCTTTTAATTTATTAAGAACAGTCTTTCTCTTAAAGTTTCTTAAGTTAAGCTATTAAAATCTTATAACGTTTGTTGTTTTTATAAAATAAATTATTGCTATCAATTCTATTTCATTATTTTTATAAAATTAAATCCGCAAGAAAATTATTAAATATATAATAATTTAGAAAAATTATGTACTAAAATAATGACTCAAAAATAAATGATAGACTTAAACTAATTTATGTATCTCACCTCCCATTTAACTATACATTTAAAGATCTTTTTGGTGAATCAAATCCGCTAATTGATCCACCCCTGTAAGCCAGTCTATTACTTTTACATGATATAGATGACAATGTGAAGTCTGATACATGAAAATAACACAGTGAAAATAAAAATAGGAAATCGTTCATCAAAGGTATAAATTTCCTGTTAAGAGGCAACCTTTTTTTTTTTCCTTTTAATAGCCAGAGAATTCAATGCAGTACATAAAGATTTCAAGCATTAATTCTTTGTTGCTAAGTTAGCAAAGGGCGTAAAAACCCATCAAGAGTTAAACTTTTCTATAAATAAGCCTTGGGGCAGGCCGAAAGATATGCCTCTGCAATGTGCATATGACTTTGACGGTCTTGTGAAATCTGGTTCTGGAGAGTCGAAATGAAGGCCTTTCTATTGTTTCTCCTTTTCATTCTACTTGTCTTCTTCTCCGATGGTAAGAATTTTGTGTCTCTGCTTCCATCTATTCTTACATTTATTTAATTGCTCATTTCGTGATTTTCTAAAAATTCTTCGTAAACCCAAATGCACCTATGCAGATGAAAATATATGATTTTTACGTGTTTTGTAGAATCAAAATGTTACATGTAAATGAAATGAATTATATCTATTGAACCAACTGAACTCCAATGCTAGCTCCGAGATTTGCATGCCTTTGAAATATTTCGTTCACAAGTTATTGTAAAATTTGTTGGAAAACAGAAAAGGAAGTATTTCATAATTTCTTAGTACCAAATTGATTGTTGTAGGGAAGACGGAGGCCGCAATAACACCATCACGACCACCGCAGGGACTGCAGAGGGTTTGCATAAAAACAGAACCAATGCAAGACTGCGACGAAAATGCCTGCAATGACTTGTGCTTCAAGCTTTATCATGGAAGATCTGGCTACCGCGAAGCAATCGGGGGGCATTGTTATCCAACTTACCCTAATCAATGCTTCTGCGCGCACATCTGTGCTTAATATGTTGCACTTTCTCACGTATTGTCTATATGTGGAAGTATGAATTATAAATAATTTATAATTTATAAATGTGGAAGTATGAATTATAAATAATTTATTAGCAGTAATAATATTTAACACTAACACTAAGTCTAACACGCTGATGATACCGAATAAAATGACTCAAGATTAATTCTGAATCTAGCGAATCAATATGACAAAAAAATTAATTATTATCAACAATACGTCTAATATCAACGAAACTGATAAGCATTGATACTAAATCCATTAGGCCAATAAGATAAGAAAATTTTAATCAATTGTGACACCAAATACAACAGGCTGATATAACAAAATGAATTAATCAATAATTATTGATTGAAAGCAAAAATAGTCAATTAATTTATATATATTTAAAAATAAAAATATAAGAAATTAAACTTGTTACCTTACTTGTACTTGATTCTAGGGACAAAAGAATTTATGTAAAAGGGAGTATATCTCTACTTACGATTTTAAGGACACGTTTAATATAAGAATGATTTACAACTCTGAAAAAATATAATATAAAATTACACCCTAAAAAATACATTTTTAATGTGAGGGATAGAGCTTAATCCACTATAATGAAACCTATAAGGTGAACAAAGGTAATTTGAAGAACTATAAGGAAAAGTTTATGAAAAGGGGACATACACACAAGCATTAAATTGATACTAAGAAAACAAAATAAAAAATCTGATTATTGATCGAAAATAAGGGTCAACAATGGTTTCACACCTTACGTAATCTTTCATAAAGAGTAAACATATCTAACAAATAATCTTTCAAAAAAAGTAAACATATTTAATAATAACTCATATCAATCAAGTAGCTATTACATAAGAAGATGAAGTAGATTGAATATATAGGATCAAAAGGTCCTTACAAGAGGAAAAGCTACAAATGACAAACAAATACTCATATCCTAAGTCCCTTGACATATTCAATCATAAATGGTCAAGTTTTTGGAAGTTTCTTCTTTGATGTCATATTTAAAGTGCATCACTATAATTCAAGTATAACATGTCCTCATTGATATTAGTGAAGGTGTATATGAAGCCCATTAGGGAGGATCTTCCTTAACACATAGGATTTTAAGGGAGGGATACTCGTAGCTTATGATTAGAAGGGATGCCTAACTCTGCGTATGGTTAGCGTCTGCAGCAGGTAGGGACAGGACGAAACGGGACAGAGTTGGACGGGACAGGACAAAAAATTGAAGACAGTGCGATGTTTGGTTGCAGTGGACTGGACAGAAAATATTGTCCTTATCCTGAGGACAGAGATGTGTTTGGTTGTAGGGGACAGAACAAAAAACAGTATTAATGACAAAATGCGCTTGTAGTATAATAAGAAGAGTTGATATAATTCATTTATTATTTAATCATTGTATAATTATTTACATTACAATTTTTAATTATGCTATTACTCACTTGTAGATGTAAGAAAATTTCTAATTATTCTAATTATTATTATTATTATTATTATTATTATTATTATTATTATTATACCTATTATTAATATTATACCTATTATGATTATGATTATGATTATGATTATTATTATACCTATTATTATTATTATTATTAGTAATATTATACCTATCATTAATATTATACCTATTATTATTATTATTATTATTATTATTAGTGAGATTTATGATAAATTATGTAATCAAATAACATGAATAATTATTAGTATTACTAATAATTGTAATGCTACGTTTTTTTGTATTAGTTTATATAAAGTACACGAATTATTATTAGTTTGTAATTAAACGCAATTACTAATCTTCTTCGTCTTATTATGATTATAATAATAATCATTAGTTAGGACAAACAAATAACATAAAACATCTGAACATTACATAATAGGTTCAAAATAGTTTGACAACCAAAAAATTCAAATACATAATAATTTACATAAACATCATTCATGGCTTTAATTACATTGAAGCCTTAAAATTTAGCTAGAATGTCCTTAATGATGATTCCCAAAATGACCCCAACAGCAATTAGTAAAAAGTCACGAGTACTCAACATTTGTGCCTCCAATGTTGCATCAGCGATTGGTTGTTCGGTTGGGACTACGGCGATTGGTTGTGACGTTGTTGGCAGTGATGGTGGGAGCGGGTTTGTTGAGGGTGCATTGGCCGGTTCAGTGGGGGTAAGATGAACAACGGCGTTTGGACGACTTCGCCGGTGTTGATCCATGGCATAAGCCGTTTCCGCCTCTTCCAAAGTCCGATACCCCTTGAATTTCGCGTTTGGGAAGCCCTGAGTTTGCAATTTCACGTCGTCCCAATTAGTGAATATTCCAACCTGTCGTCCAACGAAGACAACATAAAAGCTGTATCTGGGCATAGTGATGTACCTGCAAATGTATCATATCACAACCATTCATGAACGTACAGAAACATGTCTCCCCTCAAATAATGTTAAACCCAACCATTGATCATTGACATAAATGCTAACAACCATAGTCACAACTATATCATCTCATAAATAAACATCATCTGGTACGAAAACAAATAAGTTAAGTTCGACGGATGGTAACCATTATACATGTCCATATCCTCGAAACAAATTAACATACTAATGTAAGAACCATACATAACGTCAGACAGAATCACGTAAGAGTCTCCGCACATAGGCCTGCTTTTGTTCTGCTTTTAACGTCCAGAACAGAGTCCCAGCATGAGCATTCTTCGCGAAGATCATTGTTATCGTAACAATGTCTTCAGTGGAGAAACCTAACCGCTCAAGCTCGTCACCAAGCTGGGGAATTTCCGGCTGGGGATTTTGTTGCTGTGGAATTGGCTGTTCGGGAGTTTGCAGTCTCCCCCCCATAACTTCTGCAATGAGCTCTACACTCCTTGCACTGCATTCAGCTGCACGGGCAAGTGTTGTAGCAATGCTTTCCAACAGTGAATTGTCCCTAAACTTCCGTTTCTTTGAACCTTGTTGGCTCGCGTCTGCGTTGGAAGAAGAGGCGACGGACCCACCAACATGGACGGTTGTTGTTGGCGTGTGAGTGTCTGCTGGTCCTGGTTCAGTCAATGGGGAACCATGAAAGGGTGAAGCTTCTGGTTGACCACCTTCATTTTCTTCCGCATCAAACTGATCTTCAGCATCTTCCGGATCTTGAGATGTTCCACCTGTGGCTCTATCCTTCCCAAATACTTTCTCAAGTCTACGGTACAATGGAAACGGCTTCCCAGGGGTATAGTGCCTATTAGGGTGGCTCTGGATAAATTATAAACATATTGTTAGCATGAGAAACAAAAACTATTATCATCATGCGTATACAAACATCTTACCCTCATCCATTCGTCAAGGACTTGCTTGCTGTCTACATCGACGCATTGCTTGGTTTCGTTCCACCCAAAGCCGCTGCATTGCAACATGTCATACGCTGTCTGATATTTTTCCTTAAGCCTTTTATGCTTATTTTGTATATGTCTCTTCTCGATTCCACACCCAGGAAACTTCTCAACCATCTTTCTAGCAAGCGCTTGGAAAGTCCCAGGCTTAAATTGGCCATTGTCGGCTCTCTGTCCATCAACAACCGCCTCGTCCAACAAGGTAACGAATGTGTCTGTTTCATCGTCTGTCCAAACCCGTGACATTGTACCTAACCCATGCAATGTCATACCCCAAACAATGACAAACCATTTCCATCATACCTTAATTCACAAGTTATTGGTAATTTGTGTAGGTTGAAATAAGGCAACATTTAAGTAAACGAAACATGTAATTAAGAA
>JANKOE010000206.1:82177002-82193745 GCA_026284465.1 Erythroxylum citrifolium | reverse complement strand
ATAAATATTAATTTATCGATAAATTAATAAAATATTTATTTATCGATAAATTAATAGCTCCGTATAAGATAATAATTTTTCTGGTCCAACAATATTCATTTATTAAGATTTTACTGTAGTTAAATACATCATAAATTATGCATTTTATTGTAATAAACGTAAAGATGAATTTGTGGGTATTGTATGAATTATGTGTAAAACATAAGAACAAAAGAGACTAAAAATAGTCTCATTAATTAATCTGAAAAATCAACAAAAAAACGTTTTTTAGAGAAGCTTCAAATTTGAGCGTCTTAAAAAACTGTATTTTGACTTCTAAAAAGATCATATCTATTAAAAAATATTTTTTATTTTATAGCTAAACACCCACTTTTCTTAAAAAGGGCTTTTGTAGTGGAGAAAAATGCTCAGTGATCTTCCAAAAGTCCATCCAAGCATGCACTAACTTAAATTATTGCCATGCCTAGTCAAATCAATATTTTTTTTTCATATTAGAAATTTATAAATGACATATAAAATTATTTATTTAATAATATTATTTTTTAGAAAAAGAAAATTTCATATTATTTGTAAAAATTAGTTCAAACTTCAAAATTTTTAAAAAGGTATAATGAATTTTTATTTTTAATAAAAATTTTGATTTTATGTATTAATTTAATAATATTTGATAAGAAAACGTTAAAACTGAATCGTTTTTGACGTTGTGAAAAACTATAATAATAATACTAATTGATAACCTGAAATTCTTAAATTACTCAAAAGACGCCGGGCGGTAAGAACAGAAGTTACCAGTTACCGATAACTGGCACACTCGTGTTCTGTTTCATTTCGTAACAGACACCACAACTACTGTAACTGTACATATTTTGAAAGCAGAAACAGATCGTAAATTAAATTAAAATGTGCTAAAGACTAGAATCTCAGACTTCTCCAATATTCGTAAAAACCAAAAAGAGGTTCCCAGTTCCCACTCTCACCATCTTTCCCTCGTTTCGATTTCCCACGACTACAAAGATCCCTCATTCATCATATCCTCTCTGATAGAACAGATCTGATCGAGCAAAACCGATCTGGTAAGTTGTTTCCTCTCTCCTTTGCCCGGGCAATTGTGTTAGTTAATGTTTACTGGTTATATAAGTTTGATAAATTTCGGTGTGAATGTTGAAGAGGAACATGGAAGGAACTGTGTTTACTCCATCGCTCGAAGGAATGAAGCACATCAAAACCGAAGAAGGCCACATGCTCGCTAAACCTTTCTTGGATTGCTGCAAACTGATCTTGCCTGTTATTGGTATTTCTCTTCAATCGTTTTTTCATTTCTCGTCATTTTATATTCTCTTCATGCTTTGATTGAACTTTTTCTTTAATTTTTGGGGCTGACCCCAATAATGATTAGATAAGTTTGGAGCTGCTATGGCCCTCGTTAAAACCGACATCGGCGGTAACATTACGGTAAAGTCTTCGTGCAAACTGATCTGTTTCTCTACGTGTTTGTGGTTTTTGCTTGTTGGTGCTGATTTGGGTTTTTTGGTTTTACTCTTATAGCGATTAGAAACCAAGTATTTGACCGATCCAACTAAATATAATCACTTGTACACAATGGTTGAGGAGGAGGTACAAGCCAAAACGGCCAAATCTTCTTCTAGCTGTACCAATGGCCTTCTTTGGCTCACCAGGTCTGGTTTTCCTGTAATCCAATTGATTCTACTCTTTTTAGTGTTTATGGATGAGGATTCCTTGTGGCTTGGGGACTAGAGCATCCCATTTCTTATGATCAATGCTTTAATGTGACGCTATTCCTTACAAACTAATATTGTAGTTTAGGTTGGTGAAGAGTACTCCACAGGGTCTTCACTGGCTGTTAAAAGGATTATGAGTTACTATATACTCTTATAGATCTATCATATTTATGGATTCTTCAGGGCGATGGATTTCTTGGTGGAACTTTTCCGCACTTTGCTTGCACACGCAGATTGGACAATGTCACAAGCCTGTCAAGATTCCTACTCGAAAACATTGAAGAAATTCCATGGCTGGCTTGCTAGTTCAAGTTTTACTGTAATGTTTTTAGTGCTATTTAATACTATTTTGGAATTCAACCTTGTGAAACCTTGACTTTTAGCTGATTAGCTACAACGTAGCAGTTTTCATAAGTTACATTTTTCCTCTTGGAGCTTGCTTAAACTTTGGTCTGGACAAATGTGTTCCTTCTTTGCACATTTTACTAATTTTATCTTTGAAGTTTACATTCAATTCTTCTCAATATATTTAATCACTAGTGAAAAAACTTTTGCTTTTGTTATGAAGATACTAATGCATTCATGATAAGGAATACTTTTATGTTCTTTAATCTGGAGTCTGGATATGAGTCTTCTACAAGGATCCTGTCAGTGAAAATATATATTTCATGCAATAGGAGATATTTTTGCAGTTGTCTGTGTATTGCTAAAATGCTGATTTTCTGCGGTGAGTTATGTTAGCGCAAAAATTTCTCACTTCATATAAGTTGCTTTTTAAGACTTCATCTGATGATGAGTTGCAGGTTGCCATGAAACTTGCTCCAGATAGGAAGAAGTTCATGGAAGTGATTGCTGGCTCAGGTGATATTGGTGCTGATATGGAAAAATTTTGTTCAACCTTCTCTCCATTTCTTGAAGAGAATCACAAGTTCCTGGTAAGATTTTACAGAACGTCATGGCTTTGTTTGAGATGGTTGATGTTATTATAAGTGACCTTGAATTAGGTTCTTGTATAAAGCCTTCAATTAAGACATTTTTTAATTGTTAGGGGATGAAGACTATAAAATAACAAGTTTAGCTGCCCTTTTGTGCCTATTCTTTCTTTTGTTACATCATAATTTGTGGTTTTCACCACTGCTATTCTAAATTAGGTTAAATCACTGTCAACTACATTTGCCAAATATGGCCTGGATTGTACTCTTCCAAATAAAAGAACAAAAATACTTAAATCAAGAACTAATGGGAGAGCTAAGGGGCAGGAAGTTTTAGTGTAGCCATGAGGGGGTCTGGCTTTATCTACTACGTAAGAGTACCTTTATGTCCTGGTGGATATATCTGGTGAGGGAGGGATATTTGCATATATTTCTGCTTTCAGATGAACTAGAAAGAGAAGTGAGTTTCAGTGTGCAAGTAGATATTCTTTTGTTCCCCGTGCCCCTCGTAAATTCTATTCGATGTCATCACCTTACACTCACCAATTATAATTTTTCATGCAGGCTAGTGTTGGCTTGGATGATATGAAAGCTTCATAGTTGATCATATATTCATGATGCATCTTTTGATGTTTCTGCTACTTTTCCTAAATAGCATCCCACCTTCCATCAAATTTGACTGAGGAAGACTCAGTGTGACTGTGACTTGAGAATAATATTTTCTTTCACAAGATTGGATTATTGGAACTTTAACTCGGAAAGTTTAGTAGCTTATCGATTTTTCTAATATTTACTTAATATGCTGTGTAATGTAATTTAGCCATGTTCATGGAATAATCAACTCTCCCAACTTATCAAGCTTACACTGGTTATGAATCTTCAGATTATGTTATGCTTGCATTTGTCTTTATTATTGATCATCACCAGACATTCGATTATTAGATATGAATGCCTGATATAAGATAGATCCTGAAACGATTTCAGGTGTCTGTTGAAGAAAGTTGGGAAAATCTGGCACTATAAAATTTGAATCCCTAATGAATGAGATCTTCTGCAAGCTATTTGAGTTAGGCCATAGCATTGAATGATTCCTCTGAAAAGGGATTGTAGCCTCCCATTATCATTTTGAAAAGGAGATTGTGAGAACAAATCAATGTCAAGTGAAAAGAAGGTAAGAATAAATTTTCCTTTCGTATAAGAAAATATAAAAAGTTGCACAAAATTTTGAAAAACTTGTCACTTTCTATACTTATGAAAAGCAAAATTATACTAGAAAACTGAAAATTTATGTTTTTATATAACTTTTATTTCATAACAAATCAATGACAATGGCAATAAATTGATGAAGTTCAAAAAATGCAAGAAAAAAAAGTGAAGAAAAGGAATATAATTATTTAATCAATAACTTGTAAAACCAGTTGAATACACTTGGAACTTTTTAGCGGTTTGATCTTTTTTATCTTTATATTATAAAATTATTTTTTTATCTTTATATTATAAAATTATCTTTATAATAGAAAATTATTATTTATTTTTATATAATATTATGATCTATAAATAAATAGAGAATTAGTGAAATATATTTTCATATACTATTTTTTAATTATCATACTATTTTATTTATTTTTCATCAATTTCATATTAAAATTCTTAAATTTTAATGTAACCCCATTTTGAGCTATAAATAACTAGAGAATTAATGAAATATGGCATAAAGAAGTTGTTTGATAATTAAATAATATTATACATAAAAGTAAGTGATATTTTTAAAATATAAAAAAAAGACACTAAGAGAAGAATTGTAATGCACTCTCTTTTGGGGAGTTTTTTTGTAAGCCTATAAGGAGACTTTTTTTGTTAGGCAAGCAAAAGAAAACAAAGCTTTAAATAAATATACCTTAAAATAGATGAAGCGCAATGATTTGAAGTTTGAATTTTGTGAATCACCTCCAAATCTGGGGAGCTCATGAACAAAGATTGACCAAGAGCAAAATGGAGGTGCAGGTGCTATTTTCCAAATATAGCAACAGGAAATATTTAGGCAGAAAGGTAGGCAGGCAGGGCATGAGCATCAAAAACAACCATCAAGTGTTAGAATTAGGGAATTTTTTTAGATTTCCCATCTGACCTTCTTTTCTTGAACAAACAAACAGTCAAGAATTGTAAGAGTAAATTCCCCCAATTCAACTTCCACATACATGTGTTTTTCTTTTTCATTTTTGTTTGATAGAGGCTGGAGGGATCAACACCTTCAACATGAACCTGACAGAGAATGTTTGATCTGAGATTTAGTCTGTCATCATACCCTTCACTTATTTTTCTCTCAAGGTCTGCTTTCCAATTTCCTCTACAAGGAAAAGCTGATAGGATCATGCAATCTTTCTTTTACCGTTACAGGTTTTTCTGTACCTTTTTTGTTTTGTCCTGATTTGGAGGTTCAGAAGTGGCTTTCCAAAGTGCAGCAGCAGTTCTGGAGAGGAAGGTTTTGTGGTGGAAGTAGCCTAATTTCTACAAAATGTCAACAAAAGTGAAAGGTCTCTTTAAAGGTTTAAGATACTTCTCTCAAATATTTGGTAAGTACAAACTTTACCTTCTCAAAAAACAAAAACAAAATGCCAACTGATTAACAACTAGAAGGAAAAAGGAAAAAAAAAAAAAGACAGGAATCGATCTTAGGTTGTTAAGTGATCAACTGCGGCTTTCCCATTTTGGCAGATGAAAAAGAACCAGAACTGCAAATTGGATTACCCACAGATGTGAAGCATGTTGCACACATTGGAATGGATGGTCCAGATGCAAGTAAGCCAAGTTGGGTATGTATCCATTCAATGTCCTTTCTTTTCAATTTTCATTGCATCATCAGTGATTGATCCATCTTTCAGTTCTTCTTCTATATCTCAAGACATTCATGGTTTCTTCCCATGCAACATTCAGAAGAAAAGAGATGAAAGAATAAAATGGTGGGTACATGGGATAACCATAAAAATCACATTTGTTGACCATGTTTCTTAGCTGAATTGCAGATGAATGAGTTTCAATCTGAAATGTCAAGTGCACCTTTAAATTCCTTGGAAGAAGCCAACCGTTCAGCCAATCCCCATCCCGAAGGTCTACTTTTTTCTTTTCCTTTTCGTTTCTTAATATGATATCTACACTTCACGTGCATGGGGATTTGCTAGTGAACCATTGACTGTTGCTGGTCCTAATATAGATGCAAGCCAGCCTGACACTGGAAAGAAGAAGCACAGATCAAGGCGTCCAGCAAGCACAGGTGATGGCCCCTCTGATTCTCCAACTAAAAGGAGCTCTGATGCACCAAGGCAGTCTAGGCGTCATCGTTCTTCAAACAATTCAATGGACTCCAAGAACGGGGATTCAGATAGCGTTCGGAGCAGAGATGGAGGTAGCAACCGGAGCAGAGATGGTGGTAGCACCAAGAGCAGAGACGGTGGTAGCACCAGGAGCAGAGATGGCAGCCGAACCTCAAGACGGCACCAGAGCTCGACTGCTGATACGGAGTCATCAGCTCGTGACCAACCCTCAATTCCTAAACATTCTCGTGTAAGAAAGTCTAAAGGGTCATCTTCGTCGAGACAACAAAGATCAAAAGAGCAGAACCATTGTGCAGACGCAGAACCTTCAATGGATAACGGCTCTGAAAAGTCTCGAACTGGGTATGGAACAAAGAGCACTGCAGACCACCTATCTTCAGTCTTGGAGGCATATAAAGAGGAAGACGAGTAGAGAATATTCAGTTTGCACATATTGTATATTAGAGATTCAACATGTATAATCCTCCATATATGAACGTGTTACTCTTTAATTCATTGTTTTTGTGTTACTCCATGTATGTCCATAAACTCTCTCCTCTTGTTTGCCCAACTCAGGCAAATGAAGACAAACATGTCAGGTTTGGTAAGAAAATATGAAAACCTCTCCACAACCAAATCACACTATAAAGAGACTTGGGGCTTTGGAATACATGGTAGCTGTATTCCAGAGAAAGAGTAATGAACAGGAAAAGAATGATAAAACTATTTTCACATAAACAACAGTTAAAAATGTCCAAGACATACAGATATATCCAACTACCATTACAACATGTAATCACTTCCCTTATCAACAAATTAACGTTGACAGGCCAGAGACTCTTCGTAGAGTCTCAAATTTAAGGTGCAGTCGTGAAATCTAGTATCTTCGTTGCGTAATGAAAGGAGTAGAACTCAGATGTGGAGCTACTTTGAGTAATGAATCATCACCTTGTAAAGACAAGCAAGGAGTTGAATTGGGTGGCAGTTTGTTTTCTATTGGAGTCAGTGGGAGAGGGCTCAATGGGGTATGAATACTTTCCTCCAAAGGGTTGAGGTTCTCCTTTGATGCCATTGTCTTCACATCATCTGTTAATATCATTTGCAAACCTTTTTGAAGAGGCGAGTTTTCCTTGTTTGCATGAGGTGTTGTGGGAATTCTCATTTGTTGAGAAAGCTCTCTGTAGTTGCCACAGAGTGTGAAAATATTTTGTATCCTCAACCTTCTGTTCTCCTCCCCTGACTTTAAGTTCGGCAGACTTGGCGTCTCACATTTCTGTGGAGAAGTTGCCAAAGAACGTGAACTGTAATCGACTTCAAGGGTAGGATCATTAACAATCTGCTTGACCTCTATGACTTCTTTCTCTACTTCTTCATCATCTGACTTCTGCTTTTGTTCTTCCCCCTCCTCCTCTACTTCTTCCTCGAAGACAGTGCTTAAACATACCTTGTCACCATATTTTAATGCAAAAATGTCATCAATTGGATTTGGAGTACATGACTGAGGATAGCTATTCAAATTCTGGATGCCAAGGCTGTCAGGGTAAAGAGGAGCATCCATAGCGACATATTTCACCTCGCGAACGTATGGCTCTTGGTCTCCCATGTCTAAATCCATGGATTTAACCATCCCTGGCTCCTCGTCAGCATAAACCCCCTTCAACCTTCTGGCAAAACTGCTACCATCCACGTCTCTAGAATCCTTTCCATAAGTTTCATCCCTTGAACGACAGAGCTCAAACTCAATTTCTTCCAAGCGTCTTCTTAGCATTTCAACCTCTTGCTGCTGTTGGATTATTCTCTCTTCCATTCTCCTTCGCTCCAATTCAACGAACTCTTCTGCCATTCTTCTACATTCCTCTAGCTTCTTTTCCAACTCAAATTTCAGTATCTGTGTGCGCTCATTCACCTTTAAGTTGATTTCTTCTTCACTTGCAGGTCCTTTTTCTTCAATAAGGGCTCTCAGTGCGGCAACTTCTTCTTCTTTCTTCATTAGCTGTTGATGAGCCTCATTCCTTTCTTTTTCTCTCTGCTTGTTCTCCATTTGAAGCTTAGATATGAATTGATCCATGGCAGCTATCCTAGACCCTAAAATGACTTGAGAAGAATCATCAGCGCCCATTTTATCCTTAATTGGTGTATGAGGGCCACGAACGATACACTTGGCTTTTGCTCCATATTCAAGGGTGCAGATTGTCTTGTGTATCTCCTTCAGGTCAGGACTTGCACATAGTATCATCAAAATCTTCGATTGATCATCCTCAAATGAATCCTAAAATTAAATTGAAGAGAACTTTTTAATACACAATTAAAAGAGTCTGTCCAGAGAGCCATAACTGGCACACAACAATCAGATTTTACCTGGAGAAGCATAGTCAACTTGCTATCTCTGAAGGGCACGTGAGAATCTCCATTAGCAATAGATTCAACCACTCTCTTCAACGCTATATTTCCTTGGTTGATCTTTGCTGTCTGTTGCATTAATGAAAGCATGAAACTCAATAGTACAAGGGGGCATACATAGAATGAGAAACTTGGAGAAATAGTTTCTAGAGGAAAATGGGTTTCCTACTACACAGTTGGGTAAGAATTGGAAAACTTTTTGACAATTTTACCTGCATCTTTGCCTCAAAGCCATTTTGCCCTGCTTGCTCAATATTTTCTGACCCTGCCATGTCAACAAGCATGAGCCTTCCTCCGACAGTTGGGACATCCAGAACTATCTGAAAATATAAGTACAAAAATCAGGCATAACAAAGCAACTTGGTGAGATGTCATTTAAAGAAGTTGCATATAAATCAAACCATGCAGTGGCTCCTGGAACTTCGATCATTACAGAGTGTACTCTTAACTATTCTTCGTTTCTCCACTTTCTGAATCTCTTTCATGATTTTTCCAGCCTCATTTCCAGATATGTAAGTAGCGTTTTTTGCCTTCTTGCCCATGACTTCTAGTCTTACCTGCAAATTCAGTAAACTCAGAATTTCCCTGGAAGAAATTAGAACCAAAATGACATTTCCATAACAACAACTAGAAATTTTTGATGATTTTCCTTTCTTTTTTCCAATTCTAAGTTAACAGAACACTCTGCCAGCAGAAACATGATATGCTTAGTTTTGAGACATGTTAATAAAGCTAGAATTTGCACCTGTTACTCTCCAAATTTCCAATTTCAGGGCTTCAAGTTTCACAAAGTTACACAGGGTGACCTTATGAATTCACACCTTGTTACTGATGTGTTCCTCCAAAATTGAACAAAGAAATCTAGCTACCAATTTCACAATATCAAAGAGCAATAACTCGCCATTGTCTTCTAGTTTAGGATACGTTGATCAAAATCCATAACGACTATGTATTACCTAAAAGTGGCACCATAAAAGCTATGTTGATTAAACTAATCAAATTAAGACCTAATCCAAGTTTCAATGGCATCTCCACAGACCATATCCAGATGAAAAAAGCAGCCACAAAAGAACACATGTGAAGCTAATTGGAGAACAAACTCAACTTAAGCAAGCCTTACCTTTGATGCACTATTGCTCTTGGGCCACCCGAATCCGAGTCCACCACCATTATTACTGGACAAAAGATCATATATCTCTTCATTATAAACCTCCAAAACACTGACTTGCACAAATCTTCCGACCGGCAACGTCTGCTCATCATTTTC
This sequence comes from Erythroxylum citrifolium, assembly GCA_026284465.1. Classification (NCBI taxonomy): domain Eukaryota; kingdom Viridiplantae; phylum Streptophyta; class Magnoliopsida; order Malpighiales; family Erythroxylaceae; genus Erythroxylum; species Erythroxylum citrifolium. The sequence continues at coordinate 82,184,096 of JANKOE010000206.1, read as the reverse complement.
TTCATTACGTTCTACTCCATCTCCCAGTATATCTCTCAGTGACCGATAGACAATTCCCGGCTGCTTTGAACATCCAAACATAGTGTGGCTCTTGCCAGAACCTGTAGGACCATACATCATTATCGTACATTTAGCCCCTAGTTTGACTCCATTTATCCTGGATTCTACAAACTTCTTGTAGAAGGCGTCAAGGTCTTCTTCTTCGGAAAAAGAAATCCCATCAAGACTGAAATCTCTGTACCCGATATCCGTGCGGACACGTAGAGTCTGGTTATCAGGATTCACTTGCAAGATCGAAATGGGTTTCTCTTTTCTGTCAGGAAAATCACGTATCCTCCCAATAACTTCAATAGGGTGGTCTCCCAGTGACGCTTCTTTGAGTGCTGAGCTGGGGTTTTGACAAGAGTGAGGATTTGGGGTTCTCGCAGATGTGAAATTGAGACGGTTCTTTGATTGTGGGGTCTTCACTGCGTGGACCGGGTTAAGTTTAGAAGATGGTGTAGGAGCCATTTGGTGTCAAAACCAGATAGGGAAATTTAAGAAAGTTGAAAGCTTTGGTCTTGCAATCTTCTTGTATGGAGAGATCAAGACTGGATTTTTCAACTTGATAAAAAAAGATTCAAGAGAAGAGAAAAAGGGTTTTCAAGTTGAAGCTTAGAATTGCGAAGAATGAAGTAGAAAGAGAGAGAAAGAGAACTTGAAATGCAGAGAAAGAAATGGAACTAGGGGTGTATGGGTATGTACTTTTTTTTTTTTTGGGGGAGAAGTTTGAAAGTGAAAAGTAGCCGTTAAGGTTTCTAACGTTTACATTTTGGTTGGATGAGAGGCACGAGATGGACTGGTCCAGGCGTAATGAATGGGCTCCTTTTGTTTTTTAATCTTATTTTTATTTTAGAAAAAACAAGAAATTCATATTTTTGTTGGTTGGAAACATTATAATGAATATAATAAAAAGTATAAATCTAGTTTCGTTTTCAAAAGATTTAAATAATTTTTATAAATTAATTTAAATATTAATATTTTATCATCATCACACCTAGTCTAAAGTTCAGAAAAAAAAAAACGAAGTCTGAAAAAGTCTGATAGTACGCAGCCTTACCTCTACAATATAGAAAGGCTGTTTTCGATAAATATTAATAATTCAAATAAATTTAAACTTGGAAGCTTGAGTTCAAAAGTCCTGTATTCCAACATTTTGTAACAGTATACCCCCTTCTGATTGGTTGGTTGTAGAGAAAAGTTTGTTTCACCTCTTGCATTCAACACTTCCAAACAAACCCGTTAAACCTTGCAGTGTCTTATATTGTTCAGAGTAGTAAATCAATCATCAGAAATTTGGTTAATGAAAATTACATTCTGCAATTGGAACACTTCAAATTTTGTACTGCAGGTAAAAGATGCAAAATTATACGATATCTGGTGTGTTACAGGCAGACGTTCATGCCTTTTGCCCTTTCATGTTTGGGACATTCGAGAATGCGACAAGAAAGAAAACTTGGAATCAACATACAACAAAGACAAACTTTGTGCGCAGGGGAGAGAGGGGTTTAGATTTTACAGGATGTTAAGAGAGCTGCAACAAGAAAATGCATCATGAGATGACAAAGACCCTAAGTTCACCTCTGTCTCCTCTGGTGACTCGAGTATCAGCATCAAGGTAGGTAACTTCAAATTCCCCGCTCCCGGTGTTAGAAGGAGGCCTCAGTGCATCTGGTAATCGCGGTATCTCCAAGGGTGGTAGTTGTGATAAATTCCCAGTTGCCTTTACAGTTGTCTTCTCAAATACTATTTTAATTTTTGCAGATCCTGTTCAATCCCAAGCACATGAAAGAATAATAAAATACCAAAAGCTCTTAGATCACAAACAACTACGGAAACCACAGGTTACCGGCAAGATAGATTAATCAGTGCAAGAGACTGACATAAATCTGTAAGGAGCACCCACCTATAAGTTCAAATTTGTGCGCCAATGTGGCAGTGACTTCAAGAGGTGGCAGAGGCCATGGAGCACCTAACTCAAGCTCTACAATATTGTCAAAATCTTTGCTTAATATATCAATCCGTTGAAAGACCTAACCAAAAACCAATACTGCATTTAGAAAGCAAGAAACCTTGTATTAAGAAATCCAATACAAGTTATGCTAAACACGTTAGACTACTAGGATTTATCTAATTTTACTGAATGTTCTGCTTTCTTTTCTTTTTTTCTGTTGATTTCAATAAATGTGAAGTATGGAATGCACTTTTGACATCACTTTAGTAGTTGCAAAGCGCCACATCGTCACATAAGAACCAGCCACCGGTGACTTTAACCAAAGTACACACAAATAAATTTTACACCTAGAGGGAATGAAATAAACAGTCACCTGGCCAAGAGTTATAGGGAGCAGCCTTCGAGTGGGAGGTCCAGGCCGACTCCCACCTAGAGTGCGTGATGAGAATGCACTGCTATACACCAGTTTCCATCTCCCTTGCAATTTATCGATATCACATGTGAGATCTACAAGGCCTCCCGCATTTTCAAGTTCTTTGGCAGCGTCATCTGCTTTCTTTAGATCATCTTCACTAGCAGCGAGACCTCTGTTTAGGCCAGAAACAATGCTCTGCATGTGGAAACCATGCATATGAAGATCAAAATATTCTTTAAAATAAAAATGACCTTCCCAAAGATTAAAATTATACTATGCTCGTCAACGTACGCTTGAAACCAACAAGATTCAAAAGTGAATCAATATCTCTGCTCCTCAAAATTTGGGCTTCGGCCATAAAGCGTTTGTATCATATTAACCTTTCAAACAATGACCATAAACGACAGGGCTATGAGAGCTAGGATTAAAAATTGCAAGACTTGGACATAATAGCAGATTTTCATTCATATCCACCTCCTCTAAACCTCAGAATTGTTTTAATTACCATCTATTTCCTTCACATCCACAGTCACAGATATCAAACATCTTTCCACATCAAAAAGCTTTCATCCAGCTTACAATTGAAGAATCTCTCCCAAAATTTCCTGACTGTACGACTACTATTTTTGTATTCCTCCATCCTTTCCACTAAATGATTTGAGCAACTTTTTCTATCCTGGCTTTCACAACCACTGAATTCAAAAAGATGACACCGCCAACTTCTTTTAATTGCTACAGACAACTCTATGAATCATGCCATTAGACCAATCCCACTGAACCAGCCATTATGCGTGGACTAGAGTAATGTGATGGGCAATCACTTATAAAGAAAAACAATCTTCTGGTTTACCAGATTGAGAATTATTTCTCACGGCAATAAGCACATAATTTAGGTATAAAAGTAACATATAGAGCATCATAGGCATTTGAGACTGAAACCAAACCAATTAGCGTGGAAAAGTGAATAGTTGCAATTAGGGAATGAAACCAAAGTAAATGGGGAAACCATCAAATTGCATGAATAAAGGAACAGCATCCCAAGTCGTGAACAAATCATCTCAAAAGCACCACAAAGCAAAGAATACTAAACTCAGATGATATTTGGATAAACGGAACGCCTGTTTATTACATCATGCAGGTCAAAACAACGACATAAATAAATTCAGAGAAAGAAAGAGCAAAACCAGCAATTTGAGCTTCAAAGAATCAACGAGCTGACTCTTCCCATCTTCATTTTGAGGTGAGTCGATAACAGACACTTCATCAAGAGCCGACCTCAAAGCAAACGTTTTCGGTACAGCAACAGCACCATCCCCGTGCTTGTAGAAACCAAGCTTTCTGGGACATCCACCAACAGCTGTTTTGGGTACAACGTAAGGCCTCGAAGAAGAAGGTGATGTCGAGAGACGAGCGAGAAATATAGGAGAGTGACAAATAGAGCTTAGAGACGCCATGGCTTTTTAGTCAAGTTGTTTTGTGGCTAAAAATGAAAAATAGGTAGAAATTTCAAATATGAGTTATTGGTTTTGGAATTAAATAAATATTTTCGTAATAATTATCAAATCTAGAATCTAGAGTCTAAACTAGTGGTTGGGCGATGGCCGCTGTTCTTGGAGCGCTTCGAATTTGTGATCCCAATATGCTTATGATTTGGCCCACCAATTGAATCTACTAGAAAATTTCGTTCCGATTTCACACCTTACAAGTCCCCGTTCTTCCTTTCCTTTTTGCTTTTGGCAAAAGTAACCCATTGCCTTTTTTGTTTTTTTTTACGTCCTATTTTTGACTTTTGGCAATAGCTGCTTCGTAAAAATAAAATGATATTATTAGTAACGTGATTAAGATTTTGACAATTTTTAATATATGAATCATTAATTTAATTAATTTATATGGTATTACAAGATTTTTAAGAATCGCAATTAAGGAGATTTTAAGAGTTTTTAAATAACTTAGAAGTAGTAAGAAGGAGCTTTTGGTAGTGAAATGAACAGAGACGACAATAGACTGAGTGAATCAACCCAAGCCTGGGCTGTTGACTTTGGGGCGGATCGGACACAGGTTCAGTTGTCATCCTTGGGAATGAAGATGTACCAGAGATGGTGAAGATCCAGATTGTTGCTTATAAAACTTTATTAGATAGCAATACAAATGGAAAGAAGGTAATTAAGAGAGAATAACAAAGAAGATAGTCTCATAAACCAAAAATAAAGCTTGCGAGAACTTATATTAGTGATTAGAAAATAAGGGTGGGAAAAAGGATATATTTAAGTTAGTGACAGTTAGGAAATGGAAGACGAAAGATTTGGATCAAGTTTGCAGGACGGGTACTCGCCAATGAAAATGATATTAAGAGAAAATGACAAAAGTACTTCTATAGTTTTTTTAATGAAAGTGGAGATGGCATTTTTTCCCTGACTAATCTTAACACTTTTGAGAATACCGTAACTTCATTTGTTACTGGTACTTCAAGAAAAAAGAAATTAAAGGAGTTTTAAGAAAAATAAAAAGTGGAAGGGCAGTAGGACACCTCAATAGACAACTCATCAGGTTAAACAAATTTTTTTAATATAATCCTCAAGTTTGTCTAAATATTGGATAAGTGGATCCTTAACATACTAATCATTTTCTATAAGAACAAAGGAGACATCCAAAGTTATAAAAATTATAGTGGCATCAAACTAGTCAGACATATCAAGAAGTTATGGGAGACGTAATTGAGAAAAAGAGTGAGAAATGGTGTAACTATCTCAGAGAACCAATTTGTTTTATGTCAAGAAGGTCCACAATAGAAGCTTTATACTCTTTAGACTATTGACGGAATATTATAAGGATAGATAGAAGGACTTGTATATAGTTTTCGTTGACTTATAAGGCCTATGACATGGTACCTAAGGAAGTCATGTAGAGATGTTTAGAAATTAAGGAAGTTCATATGACCTGTATAAGGGTTATTAGGGATATATATGAAGGTATTAATACTGGAGTAAGGACGATAGAAGGAGATGTAGAGCATTTTTTTTCGATATCGAACTACATCAAAGATCTTTGTGGAGCCCTTCCCGTTTGAAATAGTTATGGATGGACTCACCAAGAATATCAAAGGAGATGTGTCTTAGTATATGTTGTTTGTTGATGACTTTGTTTTAGTTGATGAAACAAAAGAGGGTGTTATTATCAAGTTAGAACTTTGAGGGATACGCTCGAGACAAAGGGCTTTAAGTTGAATAAGACTAAGATTGAGTTCCTAAAGTGTAACTTTTTATGTCACGGGGTTGCATTTGATGCGAAAGTAAAGATTAGTTCATAAATTATACTACAGAAAGATTGTTTTAAGTACCCTAGATCTATCATACAAAACAATAGGGAGACAGATAATAACATAGTTCACCATATCAAATTAGGTTGGTTTAAATAAAATGATGCATTAGAAATTTTATGTGATAAAAAAATACTACTAAAGCTAAAAGGTAAATTTTATTGTTTAGCAATTAGGTCAACCATGTTTTATAGAATAGAGTGTTGACTCATCAAACAGGTACATATTCATAAGTTAATGGCAACAAAGATGATAATACTTCGTTGGATGTGCAACTTTACAAAAAGAGAAAAGGTCAGTAATATAGTGGCAAGGGACAAGTTGGATTAAAGTAAGTTAAGGGAGAAAAAACTTAGATAGTTCGGACATGTTAAAAAGAGATGTCTTGATGCCCCGATGAGAAAATGGGAGAACATTGTCCTTAAGGACTATAAGAGATAAAAAAGTTATACTTAAAGAAGAATCGAGATAAGGTGATCAAGTATGATATGATTCTATTATAGTTTACCGAGGACTTGAACCTCAATAGGAAACTTTAGTGAACTAAAATATGGGTAGAGAATCTTATATAGAAAAATTATTTTCTCTTTTATAAAGAGGCCATTTTCTTCTTGCAGGTCTTTTAAACTTTTTCCTTCATTTTTCTTCATTTCTTATGTTTTGTAATTATTTTAAGTACCTTTATTAGTAGTATTTGTCCTTTAAAATGTTTATGAAAGCTCGATCAAAAAATTCATGCTTGGTTCCAGGGTAGGAAAAGGAAGATTTGTTTCTTCACATTTTCCTCTCAACCTCCTTTACCTTTATCCTAATTAAACATTTGCAACTTTTGTTTTTCTATCTAGTATGTGCATAAATTATATCCTAGTATCCCTAAGCAATGAGACTTGTTTTTTCTAAATCTTTTCTTAGGATCTATAAGGTAGACCATTTCTTTTCATAGCATTTCCAATTTCGGTTGGTTGTAATTTCTTAAATGCAGATTCATCCATAAGCTTGCAGTTCGATTATACGTGGGGGATAGTCATCAAGCTGTTTTATCGCATCTTGCTTGATTTTTTAAAAGGTAAGTTTGGTTGGATAACATTAGAGAGGGTTGCCAAGTGAGGTGCCATATACCCCTCCTAGAGGATATGTCGGGAGTCTGCTTCCCTCGTCTTATCGCGTAATTTTTTCTTCCCTTCTTTATATAAAAAAAGAGAGGGTTGCCAAGTGAGGTGATGTCGTTGTCATCTTTCATTCGAGACTTTGGCCCTGTTTGGCAAACAGCTGATTGCATCAGCTGTTAGCTGATAGCTGATTCTATCAGCTGATTTGACCAGCGGATTGCATTAGCTGTTTGTTAGAGATGTTTGGTAAAATTAGCTGTT
>JANKOE010000206.1:82155614-82166798 GCA_026284465.1 Erythroxylum citrifolium | reverse complement strand
TTGGCAGGGGTGGATCAACTCATTCATGAAAGGTCGCAGTCTATTAACCAACACCTTAGTAATGAGCTTATAGAGAAATAAAAACATAAAATAAAAATAAAAAGCTATTACAGAAAAACATAAATGGAACCAAACGAACCCTTGAGTGATTTGAACATGTTAAAAGGAGATATTCTAACAACTTAGTGAAAAATGATAGAAAATTGTGCTTAGAGAGTAAAAGAAAAAAAGAGGAAAGCCTAAGAAGAATTGAGGAGAAATGATCAAGTATAATATGATCTTACTAGAGCTTATCGAATATTTGACCCTCGACAAGAAATTTAGACGAGCTAAGATATGGGCAAAGAATCTTATATAGATATGTCATTTTATTTTCATAAAGTGTTTATTATCTTTTCATAGACCTTTTAAATTGTTTATTTCTTATTTCTTTGTTTTTTATGTCTTGTAATTATCTTGAATATTTTTTTTGAAACGGAGGAACCCGCAATTGCTACCCTTTGGGTGCGTACTCGGTAAACTTCCGGATTGACGCATTAGCCTGTAAATCATGTAAACCGAGTACTCCATACTAGATAAGTCTTGTACGACAAGTTCGATCGAGAGATCGTAAGTAGGGGGAATCGATCACAGAACCTTTTGGCTCTATGCCCCTCCACTCCACCAACTCGACTACCCCATAAGGGGTCTAATTACCTTTATTAATAGTATTTACCTTTATTGTTATTGTTATTTGTTGTTATAGTATCTGTCTTTTAATTTTTCTCTTTTAATTACGTGCTTGTTTTACTTACCTATTTATTTATTTACTTACTTTGTTTTTTATTTTTATTTATGCAATTATCTATTCATATATTTGATTTTGTTCCTCTTAAAATTGTTTTCAATATTTTTTCTTTTTTGAATCTACCCTAAATAATTTCTTAACTAATTAAAAATAAAGTTATGTATTATTTAGCCTTTCTCATACGTTAGGTTTAGATTTCTAGTTGAACGTTTTTGTTTTGATTTTCTTTTTATTAACAAGTCAATGGAATTGGATTTATAAAGTGGCAGTCGGGTCATTGACTCGTTGTTTTGTGTCCTTATCTTACCTCCAAGAATTTGAAATAAAACTTGCCGCCCAAACCTAACATTTTCCATATCATCAAACTCTCTCTTCATCTCCCTCTCTGTTCTAATCTCCATTTCAAAACAAAACAAAACAACTTATTAATCGTATAAATTATTCCTCGGCCAATGTCGGCGCCATCTTCTCGCAGGCTGCGAGACCGGAACCCGATCGCCGGAGACAAAACATCCACGGCCCCGAAGCCAACCAAAACCCTATCCCCTAACACCAACTCCGCCACTCTTAAAAGATCGCTTTCCGGCGAGGAGAACACCGGCTCCAGTGCTCGAGTACAGAGACCTGCAATCCGCTCAGTGCTGCGTGTGGACAAGATGGCGACTGCTATGGCAGACGGCACCGCTAGGAAAATGCGGCGATCGGCTTCGGCGGCGCCTAGAGGTTGGAGCTCGAGCCCCTCGGAGTTTATCAAGGTTCTTAGGGATTCTAGGGTTTCTAGAGGTGAGAGTGATAATCGGTTGGTTTCTAGTGGGGGGAAGAGGACTAGGGCTAGGATTGTTAGGAACTGTAAAGAGAGCGAAAAGAGTAGGATTAAGGTTTTGAACTCGGCTTGCAACAATGTGGCTACTGGTGTAAATCTTGATAAGTTATGCGGAGAGAAGTCTGGGTCCAGTTTAGAATTTGATTGCTTGCGTGAATGTAATGAAAAATCTAGTACAGCCAAGGTTTTGGAGAACACGAAAGAAAATGGTCTGACCGAGGTAGTTGGTAATAAGGTTGGTGTCAAATATCCGAGCAAGCTTCATGAAAAGCTAGCTTTTTTGGAAGGAAAAGTGAAGAGGATCGCATCAGATATCAAAAAGACGAAAGAGATGCTTGATATGAATAACCCTGAAGCGTCCAAGTTGATTCTTTCAGACATTCAGGACAAAATATCAGGGATTGAAAAGACAATGGTACATGATATTGATTCAAAGGGTCTGAGAGTGGACGGTGGAGATGATAAAGTTGTTGAGAAGACCGAGAGTAAGAAAGTGGAGGATAGTAATAAGAATTTGGTTATAGGATTGACCAGTGATGAACTTGAAGCTAGGCTCTTCCCTCATCAGAAGTTGCTTCAGAATCGAGCATCAAGAAAGGTGTCCGTAGGAAGTTGTCAAAATTTTGACGAATCAGATGCTATTGAGTTAAGTAGAGAATTAGGGGTGGAACAGAAGATATCAAGCCCTGTTGAAGAGAACCCAGTAGCTAAGGAGTTTTTGGCCTCACTTATTATGGAAGATACAAAGGCAACCATGAAAGATGCAATGGTGAATTACGCATCTTGTGGAGTTGAAGGAACAGATGGCACTGCAGTCTCAAGAAAAGATGACTCTTCAAACATGTTCGGTAGCAATAATGAGGAGGAGCTTGTTCTTGCCTCTGATGAGAAACTCGATGATTTTGATGATATTGAAAATATTAATCCAATTATTGTTGACGATGATGCCGAAAATACTTGCTTCTATCAGCTTACTGAGATAGGTACTAAGAATGCAACAGGGGGCTGGTTCGTGTCAGAGGGTGAGTCTGTTGTTCTTGCTCATGATGATGGATCTTGTTCGTTTTATGATATTGCTAACTGTGAGGTATGTTCTTGTACTAACTATTTCTGCTCAAAAGTTGATCATTATATTGTTCTTTGTTCATTTGCCAAAATTTTGGAACTTCCCTTTTCTGCTTCCTTTCATCGCCTGTCCATTTAGTTGCTAACTCAAACAGCACAAGTATTTGAGAGTGATAATTTCTTGTTCTATAAGTTCTGCATTTCCCTTTGCATGTAAAGAGGGAAATTAAATATGGACTTGGAAAAGAAAAGGAGCTCCAAAGAGTAGCTTCTGGTTATGCTTAATATATCATTGACGCTTGGTTGGTTTCCAAACAGTTCTATGTTAAGCTGAATTATGAAGAGCATGTTTTGCTCTATATTATTGAAAGCAAATTAATGAGTGCAATTGACTTAATGGAATCAATAAGTTTTTTCTCTACAGAAATTTATTAATATAGCGATGCTCTTTAATATTTCCAGGAAAAGACCTTGTATAAACCTCCAGTAGGAGTTCTGCCTAACATTTGGAGAGACTGTTGGATAATCCGTGCAGCTAGTGCTGATGGCTGCTCTGGTAGGTATGTGGTAGCTGCATCTGCTGGCAATAATCTTGATTCAGGTTTTTGTTCATGGGATTTTTACACAAAGGATGTGAAAGCTTTTCACAAAGAAGATGGAGGATCCATCAGTTCAAGAACAATACTTGGTCCCTTATCCAATAATGCAACATACAGAAGAAATGCATTGTCCAACACATTGTTGCCTGAAACTCAAAAATGGTGGTATAAACCATGTGGTCCTCTTATGGTCTCAACTGCTAGCTCTCAAACGGTTGTGAAAACATTTGATATTCGTGATGGAGAGCAGATATTGAAGTGGGAGTTGCAGAAGCCTGTCCTAGCAATGGAGTATTCAAGCCCTTTGCAGTGGAGAAACAGAGGGAAAATTGTCGTAGTTGAAACTGAAGCAATATCTGTTTGGGATGTTAATTCTCTTAACCCTCAACCATTAACTTCTATTTCTTTGTCTGGTAGAAAAATCTCTGCTCTACATGTTGTTAACACAGATGCTGAGTTAGGTGGTGGTGTTCGACAAAGGTGAGACTTCTACTCAGTGATGTTACTAATTATTTCATGCTGGTACATTTTCTGCAGTTTTTCTTGAAGTTTCATTTTCTGCATTTGCTTCACTTGTTGGTGTAATACCATCTTCTTTTGATGGCTTTTGATATTATTTAATGTTGTTCAGATATTTTTCTGTTGATTATTGCTTGTTTTGTTGGTTGTGCTCTTCTCTTCTTAACTCAAGTATGAATAAGGTGTGGTGTTGATTCCCCACCCCACTTCAAGCCGATAAGAAAAGCGAGTGTACTCCATTGCAAATGTTTAGCTGTTTGATACCTAGTTTTGATTGGGCTGAAAGGAACCACCTAAATTTTCAACTTAGCTTTGATTAGTCCTTATCAAGTCTTGATTAAATGAATCTTGTCCTTCGTTTACACTTTCTATGTCAAAATCCTGTTCTCCTTTTACAATTTTTAGATCAACAATGATTCAATTTTCTCGATTCTTTGTCTATTTGAATATATTTACTGTTTCTCCTTGGATGATATGAATTTGTAGTTTGGCAGGTCAGATAATGGATAAACTGCTTCATATGCTTCTTAAATTTTTCCTACATTCACTTGACTTTCAAATTCTTGACATATTGTACCTTTTGTTGCTTTATTATGCTGTTATCTTGAGCTTTGATTCTAATCTTCACAGCTTATTTTGGAAGTATACTCATCCTAATTGGAAAAATGGAAAATTTTGATCATCATAGACATTCATTTATGAAGAGGCTCCAGCAATTTGTTGAGTGCTCTTACACTTGATACTCGAAGGGGATCATTTTATTCATTATCATTTGATGAAAGGGATGATGTTCATACAGCAAGCTCCATCTACGTAATTCTGCTTCTACATTTTGTCTTTTCTGTTGCTTGTTGCTTATTCTCCTTAAATATCTTTAATTTGTATAACTAAATGCACTAAACAATATGCAACAGGTATGCTTCTTAAATGCGTTCAGTTCTCGTTAATTGATGACTCAAATTGTTGAATTGTTGAATGTAGAGTAACATCTGCGGAAGCTGAAGGAAATGATGGTGTGTTCTGCACCACTGATTCAATTAATGTGTTGGACCTTCGCAATCCATCAGGTGTAGGTCTCAAGATACCAAAAATGGGTGTCAATGCTCACTCAGTTTTCACTCGTGGAGACTCCATCTACATGGGGTGCACTAATATGAGGTCAGCCACCAAGAAACAGCCTTGTCCGCAGGTGCAACACTACTCATTGCGCAGGCAAAGGCTAGTCAACACATTTTCTCTTCCAGAAGCAGATAATCACTTGCAATATTCAGACATTACACAAGTTTGGGGGAACTCAAACCTTGTTATGGGTGTTTGTAGTCAAGGCCTATTTGTATATGATGCCCTGAAGGACGAAGGAATGCAGTCTTTTGCCGACTGTGGCAACACTCAAAAACTCAAAGATGTAATTGGCCCAGATGACCTTAATTCCCCTTCTTTTGATTACTTGGCTTCTCGTGTTCTCCTCATATCAAGGGATCGCCCAGCACTCTGGAGGCACTTAACATAGATATGGTATTAATATGTGTCTGAAGACAAGTGGAATTCTAGTATTTATGTAGATTGGTCTGTTTCATGTGATGTAAGAGGTCCAAGATCTCATCCTCTGTTGGTTCTTTTGCTGCCGTATGTTGTCTTTATCACAGCTTAGCATCTTGCTATGCTTAAGTTTATTCTTAAAAGAGAGAGATTAAAACATATTTTATGTATCAAATAATTTTATTTTGTTCTAACTTCAATATCTTGCAATCACTATCCTAATGTTTGCAATGGCAGTTGCTAGCACAGGTGAGGTTAGGCTATGGCCTACCCTCTTAGGTGACTCCGTGAGGCAAGGATCCTGTTCCCGCCGACACGGCTACTTTAACAGTAGTTGATGCAAAATTGAAGAGAGCCCCAACTAAAAGTTGGAGGAAGAACTATTGAATTCTGTAAATGAATGCATTGTCGTTCTCAAGCTTTAAATGAAAAACTTCTTAGATTGGAAAAGTACCCTGAAGTCTGAGTTTAACTTTTACATTTTAATGTGTTCAAAATTAACTATAACAATTAAAAAATGTTCAAAATAAACTTTAATGTTTAGAAAATAAACCTTTCATATTGAAAACTTTATCAATTTCACATGATGACATAAATCTTGTATTTTGTTGCTTTATATAAAGAAATTAATCAAGTTCTTCAAGCATGGCAATTTATTACTGCTCAATTTCCTTTACAACAAACTAAAAGTCTTCAAATGTATTATCTTCTAGAAGAAAAATCTTGGTAACATTTATTTGTCTAGCTAATAATTAGTCGCCAATACAAGTATGAAATTGGTAGAAAATTAAAAATAGACAATAAATGGGTTGTTGCAATTAGTTCAAAATGTAACAACATTTCATCATAGTCTTCGAGTAACTGATAAAATATAAATAACTTATTTGTAAAAAAAATACACCGATGACTTTTTCTAAATTCTCGCAAAGCGGAGAATTTTGTATAGTGAATACGTACGTTGACTTTTTATATAAATCGGTAGGATCAAAATTATTAATTTTAAATATGTCTAATAATTCATAAAAATTAACGACTCATAAACTTGTTCCTTCATTTGCCAACCCTCCCAATGATTGTTCAAAGCATTAATTATCAAGAACCAAACCTAACCACTTTTAATTTCTTATGAGAACTGTCAAGGTCTCATCCACCTTTTGGAATACATCATAGGAAACACTCCATGTTGTCATATACATTATACACTCTGTAATTAAAAAATTCCAAGTATTTGCCTCCCAATCTTAATTCCATACTCTTTAACAATGTTCATTATGTAATTAATTAACCAGATTAAAAGGTTAACTAAACCTCTAAATACGTTGTGCCCCGTTTAATTTAGCGTTTAACATTTTGTACGGTGCAGCTGAACCTTATATAATTAAGGTAAAGAAGAAAATTATTCGAGTCTCAGTAGCGGTAGTGTAGGAAATCATCCAATGTGATGGCTCCTTGTACACACCGAATACTAAGTTGTCTTTCTGAAAAGCTAAGTAAGATTAAAACGTGATTTACCCCTTTACTACTTTGTCGAGCCGAAGTGTGGGGCGCTTACTCCAAGCGATTCCACTGTTTGAAAGAAAATTAATTGCATAATTCAAGTAATTGAAGGAGCTTAATTCTGTACAAAGAAATTACGTGTAATTCCGAGAAAGGAAGCAATGAATGTTTCATCTGTCAACCACATGCATGAGAATGTGCTGCAAAAAGAGACTTTATCATGTCTGATTTGATTTCTTACTCTGTTCTTTATTTTTCTCCCCCAACTACACTCCCACGTTACAGTTGATTATTTTTTGTTGATCTTGTCTGGTTGTCTTCTTGTCTAGTTGTGTTCTAAAGGTCATTTCTTGATCCTGTAGCTGCCTTCTTTATAATGGCAAAACCGTTTTGGTTAGGGTCAGCATCCTGTAGTCGCCATCTTTTCCTAAACCTGAGGGACTCTATTCCCTAACTGGAGAGAGTATAGTTATCCTTAACGATACTATTTAAACTACTGGACTGGGCATGCAACTATGGAACTGATGTACATATCGTCCTTGGGATTCCATGTATATGTATACAACTGCTACTTCATGTTCATGTCCCATGTCCGCCATCAACCCTCTTGTTATTGAGTTAATTTCTTTCCACCGTCATTATAGGTGAGAGCTCGACGTGGAAAGGTAACGAAATTGACTTTGGGAGTCGGTAGACCCAAAGCTAAGTTCATTTTAATAAAATAAAATAAAAAAGTCATTATTTTAGTAATTATCATTACTAAATTTGTTTTATATATTATAAATTGCTTATTAATGTATAATTATAAGAATTATAAAATTCCCTAACGTCGTATAATTAACTAAACATATAAAAGTACCTGTTGACAATTACTAGCACTTATTATACTAAATCATCTTTAAACATCAACACATAATCTTTATTATGATTGTCATGAAGATCACCAAATTGACCCCTTTCCTTTTGGTTAGTATGCTAATGTCACTGCGTTGGCTAAACAAACACTCGTGTATATTTCAAGTATTATGTTGGGGTAAGTTGAATTACTCATTGTTTAGGCTCGAATTCCTAAAGTTACTGTTCTTACTTAAAAAGGGGTTGACGTGATTGAGCAAAAGATGGAAGAGTGATTTCTTACACAGGTACAGATATCCACTCAGGACAGAGCATGGTTTAGGCTTACTTTTTTTTTTTTAACGTGTGGTATTTAAAAGGATTTAGAAGACATCTTTAAACCATTTACGTCTAAACTAATTCTTGCTCGAATTCGGGTAAGTCTCTTACTGAATAGGCCACCTAATTAATGTAAGAGTACAACATGGTGGCAGCAAGAACCGAACTATCACATTATCCTTTGGACTTGGATTTCGATTCGCTTACGTACCTACGTTATGTCAGGATTTTGCTTTCGTGAAAACTAGCTAGGAGATTTCTGCATTGCAATTTGCAACTATACCAAACGCGTGAAAATAATCAAAGGTAGAATTAATATTGGCATTCAATGTGGCCAGCAGTTAGTGGTTGGGGCAATTTAATGCGTAACCATCAAACACAAGGCTTGTGGGCTATAATAAGAGAGCTCTGCAAGTATCTCAATACTCATCAGTGGGGCTCAGCGTCCGAGAGTTTTAAACAAAATGGACTGTGGCACTAAGAGTTTGGCTTTGCTGTCTTTGCTTTGCTTACATGTGTTTGTTGTGAGTGTCGTTGCCAGAGATGTGCCAACTGTAAAGAAAGATGAGGAGGAGTTTCTAGGCATTGGGAATGGTGGTGGATTAGGTGGTGGAGGCGGGTTTGGAGGTGGAGGTGGAGGTGGTTTAGGTGGTGGTGGTGGCTTTGGAGGTGGTGCTGGAGGTGGAAGTGGCTTAGGAGGTGGTATTGGAGAAGGGGGCGGTATTGGTGGCGGAATAGGCAAGGGTGGAGATTTAGGAGGTGGAATTGGTAAGGGTGGTGGTATTGGTGGAGGGATAGGTAAAGGCGGTGGCTTAGGAGGTGGTATAGGTAAGGGTGGTGGACTTGGTGGTGGGATTGGTAAAGGTGGCGGGCTTGGTGGTGGAGCAGGCAAGGGTGGTGGACTTGGCGGTGGAATTGGAAAAGGAGGAGGGCTCGGAGGGGGAATTGGCAAGGGAGGCGGGCTCGGTGGTGGAATAGGCAAGGGTGGTGGCACTGGTGGTGGAATTGGCAAAGGTGGTGGGCTTGGTGGTGGCACTGGTGGTGGAATTGGCAAAGGTGGTGGACTTGGTGGTGGCACTGGTGGTGGAATTGGCAAAGGTGGTGGACTTGGTGGTGGCACTGGCGGTGGAATTGGCAAAGGTGGTGGACTTGGTGGTGGCACTGGTGGTGGACTTGGTGGTGGCACTGGTGGTGGAATTGGCAAAGGTGGTGGACTTGGTGGTGGCATTGGGAAAGGTGGAGGACTAGGTGGTGGAGTCGGCAAAGGCGGCGGCGTTGGTGGTGGAATTGGAAAAGGTGGAGGACTAGGCGGTGGAATTGGGAAGGGTGGCGGTATTGGTGGAGGTATCGGAAAAGGTGGTGGATTTGGTGGTGGTGGTGGGTTTGGTGGCGGATCAGGAGGAGGAGTTGGAGGTGGCTTCGGGAAAGGTGGAGGATTTGGAGGAGGAATAGGAGGTGGTTCTGGAGGTGGATTTGGTGGAGGAGGTGGAGGAGGTGGAGGTGGAGGTGGAGGTGGCGGTGGCAGTGGCGGTGGATTTGGTGGTGGATTTGGAGGTGGAGGTGGTTTCGGAGGAGGTGGAGGTGGTTTCGGAGGAGGCGGTGGTGGTGGTATAGGACATCACTAAACTTCACGTAACATGCATGGAGGCATGCAATTTTAAAGACGACAGACTCGGAGTATAAAATTAGTAAAAATCACTCTATATGTATCGTCTTCCGTATTTGACATTTCTACTCTAAGTTGATCAAATATCTAGAAATTCAATGTTAATGACCATAAATAATATAACATCGAAGGCAAAATCCTTCATCTGTTATTGGCTCTGTATTAACTAGGTGTATTAATACTAAAACACCACTTAGAAAAAGTTTAAACACGTGTCTTTGAATTCTAAATATGTTTTACGTCAAAATTATACCGAAAGTTAAACCAGTAAAATAAGATATTTAAAATTAAAAAATTCAAATAGTCTAAGATTCAAATAGTATTAGATCGTCATAAAAACGGCTAAACATTGAATAAAAATTTAAAATTTGAGATTGTTATTACCCTTAAAAAAATTTAAAGTTTAACTAGAAATCCAATTAGAAAAGAGACTGTTCATTAGAAATTAATTGGTTTATTTTAATATGTAATAATTTATTATTTTACAAAAAATTGACGAATTAATTAATAAACTAATTAATTTTAACAAAAAGAGTTACTAAAGTAAATCAAAGCAAAAATTAAAAATTGAATCGAAAAGTTAGATGGTTCAAGATGTTTACGATTGAATCGCTTGAGTTTTTTAATAATTAATTATAACTTAATAAAAATATTTATTTAATACATCCGTATGATTAAAGATAAATATTTGTAAGTACGGTTTTAATAATCTACTTTAAAAAATAAAATTCTCAATGGTAAGAACAAAACATAGATAAGTTCATATCCTTATTTTTTCTTTAAATAGAACCAACAAGAAAATAAGATAAGAAAGCCAAGAGAGAATGATGAGAAATTGGAAAACATTTTAAATTATTTTATTTCTAAATAATTGATTGAATAATTTAAAAAATAGTATAATTTATAAATTCTTATATTTAACATGTAATACTAGTATAATTTTTGTCAGTAAAGCTCTTCTGAGAAGAGCATTTTTAAGAAACCAGTTGACTGTTTTGATGTCATTTAAAAAAGAGCTTTTTTGAAAGAGCTTCATACAGTAGACTGTTTGACAACATAAAAATAAAAAGTACTATCAATTTTAACTATATTTTATTTTGTAATAAAAATTATTTATGCATATAAAAATTATTTAAAGTATATTAGACAATATGCAAAGCACAATATATTAATTTTTATCTAATTTTAAACTATATGAAACATAAAGGAAAATATATCTAATCAAATCTTTTATACAGATTATAACATAAGTAAAACTAATATAAAAATAAATACTAAAAATATAAAAGCTAAATAATATTATATCATTCTCAAAATAAATGTGAAGGTGAGTTTGTAGGTATTGTGGGCATGGACGAAGACATGTGCCACTGGGCCCCCCAAGTTTTTAAAAAATTAAATAATTTTTTTATTTTTAATATATATATATATATAATATAATATAATATATCAAAACCCTATAAGTTATCGTAAAAGCAAGATTGTCGTCATCTGTAAAGTTACAACTGCTATATAT
>JANKOE010000206.1:82134682-82145908 GCA_026284465.1 Erythroxylum citrifolium | reverse complement strand
ATATTAAACTCGACAATAACATGTCAAAACTGTTACTAAAGCATCATATCTTTAGTAACATGGGCTGTCATAGCATACTCATTAGTGTTACCATTTATATTTAATAATACTTATCATCTGTTACTGTATGTCGTCTTTGTTGTAGTGGTATAAGTGTCTCACTCATCTCTTAAATAGAGTCCAACTAGATTAGCACCTACCATAAGCTTATAAAGATTCTACTATCTCCACCACTAACATACCATAGATTCATGATCAAGGGGACTTTATAGGGTTGTAATGTTGATGAAAGGCTAATAAAAGGATGAAATGGAAAAAATGACAAATGCAATGCATAAGCGTTAAGAAACAACTCAAAATGAGCTAAAGTGCAACCATCAAATGAACACCAATATGCAATTATCAACTTTAAAGACCCAATCTGCAATCTTCAATTCACCAAGGTTTGCCTTATTTCAAACTTTATTCTTTTGGGCCAAATTATTCTCTCTCTTCTTTTTCTTTTTTTCTCTCTTTTTTTTATTTTTTTCTTCTTTTTTCTCTTTTCTTTTTTCTCCTTTTTTTTCCTTTCAACATGTCCTAGTTGTCCACACTTATTGCATCTTACATCTAGCCTCCACCAACACTTGTATTCTGGATGATTTGTTTTCTTGCAATATGAACATAGTGGTAAACTCTGAGCGTTGTTGTTATTAATCCTCTTTTTGTTGTATTACTTTACTGGAATAGCACCTTCTATAGTTCCTTCTTGCCTCATGAGTCTCCTTTGTTCTTGTGCTTGTAATGCACTTAACAATTCTGCCAAACTAATTTTTGCCAAATCCTTTGAGTTTTCGAGTGATGAAATTATAGCCTCAAATCTTTCTGAGACAGTTACTAGAATTTTTTGAACTATTCTAGAATCATCAAAATTAGAACTAAGAAATGTTACATTATTGGCAATGGCAATGAGCTTGTTGGAGCAATCTTTGATCGTTTATGATTCCTTCATTTTTTGTATCTAGTTGAGCACTTGAATTCTTTTGATTCTTTCACTCCCTATATATTCCTCTTTTAAGAAATCCCAAATTTCTTTGCTCGTCTTGAGCGTCATGATTCTGGAAAAAAAATTGTTGGTGTGATTGTTGAAAACAGGCAAGCTTTTGCTTTGGACTTCCTCTCTGCTTCTTTTATTTGTGGATTTTGATTTGAGCCACCGTTGGATTTGTAAGCAAGTCCAAAATGTCGTAGTCGTCATCTACAGCATCCCACAAGTCATTCGTTTCAAGGAAGGCCTCCATTCGAACAACCCAACTTAGATCATTTCTACCATCAAACACTGGCAAAGTAATGGCAGTGAACGATGATTCTGAATCCATTAATGTGTGATTTTTTATTTGTGGTGAGGGAAGGCGTAGAATAAGTGTGAGTTATAGGTTTGTAGATTTAGGGGTCCCATAAGATCAAGACAGCTTTAATACCAATTTGTAGGTCTTTAAGAAGAGTCAAGAGAGACAGTTGGCTGATATTATATATATTATTTCTCACCAAAGCACGAAATTTATACACCAAAGCTTGGACCACTTTTGCAGGAGATTAGAAACTAACAGCATAAAATCCTCAAAAGATCATAAAACAACTGAATAACTTAATATTAAAAATCCTAACTAATCTTGACTCCTCCTAAAGACCTACAAATTGGTATAAGAGCAAGTTAACAAAAAAAACCGAACTAATCTAACTAAGTCAGCAGCTTCAAAGTCATAACATGTTTAACAAAGCTCTGTAAAAATTCTGATCGAGTTGCATAAACTGTTTAGGTTCTCAGGAAATAATTTTGGTGCTTTGCTTGTTTTCTTGCAGTAGTCAATGGCTCAACTTAATTACACTTCAAAGATGCCAGTTATATCTGGATTTGATTGTCCATGTAATACAAAGAATGATGACAGAAGAAAATTATTTACAAGAACTATAAGAGTAACAACAAAAACTTTTCAGTCCAATGTCTACTCTTCAAGTCTTTTGCCTCTTTCAGTTCCTTTTGGCTAAATGGAATGTTTTCTTGAGAAATTGATTTGCTACTGTATCATTCCTGTGGCATAGCACCCTTAAAACTGTATTCGGGTCCGCTCTATTCCACCTTCCTGTTGTTGGTGGCATTGGCAACTTTTGCCCTGAACTCAGGTTCCCTATACCGCTACTTTCACAAGTCACAATGCTGAAATCTTCCATTAGTTGCTCTGTACATTCTCCCATCAAGTCTATTACTCCTTCAACTATGTCTGCCTCCTTCTCCACAACTTCCTCATTCATCAATCCTTCACCACATGTACAAAAGATGTGCTTCAAGCTCTCAAAGTCTTCTTTTATCATTTGCACATCAGACCGATAAAACACCCTTGAGTAACCACCAGCAAGCAAAACCATGAGGAAAACCTCAAAAGAGGCTTTTATCACTTCTTTCATTGCTAAAGGTTGTGCTCTGTCTGTGAGAATTGCAGTCATAAGAGTAAGATTTTGCTTAATAGTTCGCAATGCAGGCTTAATCCTAGAACTTGTTACGTCGCCAACATAGAGACTTTCATAGAAGACTGAACTTGAGTCAAGGAAGATCAAGCGGTGAGCAGCAACTTCTGATACATGTTGACAAGTAGAATGGATGGATGTATAAGCTAGCTCAAAGTAGGAAGAGGAGTTAGTTTTGCGCCTGCGAGTGGTGTTGTGTCGTGGACGAGGTGAAAGACTGGATCTTGGGCCAAGGGCAAGCGTCTTGTCTAGAGAATGGAGGTGAGACAAAATATAGTGCAATGTATTGAGTCTGATGTATAGACGTTGAGTTCCCCGACTTGTTGATGGTCGAGGATGGTGTCCTTCACTTACTACGTGATGGTGCAAGTGCTCGGCGCTGACGGAGCATGGAGTAGCTTTCTTCCACAGTTTGAAGAACTTCGAATCACGATTGCATCTGGTTAATGGAGGCAGTGTAGGGAGATAACTTTGTTTTGATCCTAGGGAGACCATAAAGTGAATTAAAGTAATCAATTGGAGCAAGAGGAGAAAATTATGTGAATGGTTTTCAAAGTTTGCATATCTAAAACAGATGGAAAATTGTCACGAAGAAGCTAGTATGCCTTACCACATGCTGCCACAAAATTTGTATACTCATTGAAGAGGTTCTCTAATCCTTCAGCAAGTTCATAAACAAGATCATCTCCTATTCCAACTGGAATGTTGAAGAATTCTTCCACAGTTTCCTTTGCTATTTTCATTAGCTCCACTGCTGATTGTGTATATGACTCGTTTTTTGACTTTGGATTCCAAGTCTACAGGGTATAGATTGAACTGTTCAGGCTCTCTTTATGCTTGACAAGAAATTAGGTTGTGTAAATTAAAACATAGCAACAACTTTCTTCTGCAGTTAGCGATTGAACTTACTTCCGAATCTCTAGCTTGGAGAATTTGCCTATCAATATATTACTTATTATTGTAAGGAACATATACTTAGATTTAATTGCTTTTTACTCAAATTTTTAGTCAAATTATTAATAGCTAACTTAAAATCCTTTTTTCCACTTAAATAATCACTAGTTTTAATTCTTATGAATTTGAGTATATTAGAATTTTTAACATGGGTAAAGTGTAAAACCCACTATTAGAATTTTTAACATGGGTAAAGTGTAAAACCCACTAACAAGAATTGAGCTTAAGTCAACTATTATCAAAATGACTAAAATTAGTCATTTGAATAGTTGACCTTTACCACTTATAAATCTTTTAACACTTTTATGTTTAGTTAATGTGAGATACTCTAACACTCCCCCTCAAGTGCAACTGGGACTGGACATCCAGTTGTCATTTGAAATAAATGCAGTGGTAACCAGACTGGACCACTGGGACTAGACATTCAGGTGAACAACCGGGAAATTAATAATTCGGACCAAACCTGCTTTAATATCATATTAGAATTTTTAATATGGTCAGAGTGTAAAGTCTACTAATAAGAATTGAACTTGAATCAGCCATTGTCTAAATGACTAGATCTAGTCATTTGGATAATTGACTCTTACTATTTATAAAGCTTTTAACGTTTTCATATTTAGTCAATATGGAATATTCTAATAGAGTCGTGACGATTATATCTACTCAAATTCACCTTAGCAACTCACATAATAAAATAAATATTCGAAATTGGTGGAGTCTCACTCACAAACTTGTATAGTTCTATTTGGAGAATACATTAATCGTAAGTAACTAGTCGAGGAAATGATACCCCCACAATATCCTCTAGGAGAATAGATAGGCAACCCACAGGCAAGTTAAATTTGTGGTTGCCAAGTGCAAGAGAAATGGCATAGTTGGCTAACCAATCCGCAACCCTATTAGCTTGTCGGTAGATATGCCTTACTTTTACAATCCAGTCTCTAGCTATTAAGTTTTGAATCCCTAGTATCAGGAGTTAAACCGGATGGACTGGGTCGCAGGTGACCATACAATGTTGATAATTATCAATGAGTCCACTTCCAGTTCCACTCGTCGATATCTAAGTTCCCAGGCTAGTTTTTGTTCGGTTAACACCCCCCATAATTTGGCTGAAATGACAGTGTAATGCCTTATATTATGCCCGAATCCACCTAGCCAAGATCCCAGGCTGTCTCGAATGATGCCCCCAGCTGAGGCCTACGAAGATGCCACTTTATAAGCACCATCCGTATTGACTCTTACCCAAGTGGGTGAAGGATTGCTCTAGCCCACAAGGGTATTTACCCTCATCCTTGGACGTGACAATGCTTTGTCAACTATCTCTTTGGCCTGTTCTATGGACTGGACATAGTCTAACACTCTCTGCTGGGGGTTTGTAGACCATGAGGAATTGGTGTCAAAAATAGTTTTATTCCTCCAACACCATAAAAACCAACAAGCCGTGCCAAATACTAAAGACCATCGAAACCCATGGACCTACATGTGTTGTACTAAATTGCTCGATATCCAACTGTTGGTGGTTGTGTCAAAAAATTCGTCTAAATTGGCAAAGGGTTACAACCATCGCCAGAAATTACGAGCTTTACATTTGTCTCGGACAGCGTGCAAAAGTGTTTCTAGTTCTCCACAACCCTAACATGTGGGATCTGTGGTAAATTTTATGATGTGTCGTTGTTGGTTCGTGAGAAGACGACCACGAGTTATAAGCCATAGAAAAGTTTTGATACGTGGCGGTCCCTCCCAGTTCCAAAGCGTGGACCAATCTTTGTTACTGTCGTTTTCTTGTTGGTTATTAATTAATCTATGTGTGGACATGGTAGAAACCAACCCATTCTGTGAAGCTTCCTAAATCAATTGATCAGGCCCCAACATAGAGCTAGGAGGTAGTGTACATGCTATTGCCATGCATGTCGAATATGGGATGAGTGACTGAAATAGCTGCCAGTTCCATCCACCATTGGTATCAACAAAGAAATTGACTGAAAGGTTGGTTAAAGCTATCGGAATAGGTTGAATTGCACTATGTCTCAGAGGCCCAATATCATGGACCCATGCATCCTACTAGAATTTAGCAGTGGTTCCATTGCTTACCACCCATTTAGGTCCGTGGAGTACATAACCCCAAATCGAAGCAATCCCTCTCCAGATTGCGGAGCTTCTCGCGGTGGAGATGGAACCATGTAGTTGGTTGCGATCAAACTTATATTTTGCACTTAGAACTTGGACCCATAACGCTTCAGGCTTGGTGACGAGTGTCCATCCGAGTTTTGCTAGTAATGCATTGCTAGATACTCTGAGTTTCTGCAATCCCAATCTGCCCGACAGTTTATGCTGACACACCTGATCCCAGCTGACTAGCCTTGTCTTATCTTGTTCCTCAGTACCTTCCCACAAGAACCTACGAATGATTCTCTCCATGTCGTCGCATAATTGTCGAGGGAGACGTATTGTTTGCATCGTGTATATGGGTAAAGCTGAAAGGACTGATTGGATCAAGTAACCCTGCCGGCCAGCGAAAGGTGTTTTCCATTCCATCCATTAAGCCGCCTCTACACATTGTCGATGAGGTATTGGTAAGTCCGTTTAGAGCTGCACTCATGGATAACCGGAATCCCGAGATATTTACCCAGCTCATTTGTACGTTGAAAACCCAACCTGCAACAAATGGCACAAGCCAAGGAGCGTGATATATTATTAGAATAAAAACAGCGCGTCTTGGCCTAACTAACTTTTTGTCCTAACATCGTGCAAAATTTGTGAAGGATGTCATGAATGTACAACACCTGTTCATCTTGGATCTTAGCGAATAAGAGTAGATCATCCGCGAAGAATAGATGCAAAAGTTGGGGACTGTTTCTGCTCAATGTGATAGGTTGTCATTGTCCATATATCCTCTACCGCATTATTGATCATATGGCCCAGTCGGTCCAGATATAGAACAAATATGTATGGCAAAAGCGGGTCTCCTTGTTGGATTCCCCGGGTAGGTTTAAAGGACTTTGATAATTCACCCTCCCAATTAACTTGCACGGATACTGTGGTGGTGCATTTTAGAATGATGCAGATGAGTGAGTCAGGTAAACCCATTAGTGCCAGTGTCTCCTGCATAAACCTCCAGGTTAGATGATCATATGCTTTTTCAAGATCAACTTTAATGGCCATGTAATCAGATGTGCCTTTCTTTTTCCGCATAGAGTGGATCACCTCTTGTACTAGGATGATGTTATCCGTGATGTGTCGATTAGGCACGAAGCTACACCGGTTGCGGCCAACAATATCTCTGATGATTTTGTCCGTGTGGAAAGAAAAAGTTGGCGTGGACCACTATTTTGTCAAATCACATTTGAGAATTTAAGAATTTAGAAAGCTTAAAACCTAAACACTTGTCAATTTCGCTAGTTTTGTGAGGTCATCCTTACCTAAGTAGAAGGTAGTAAACTTTCGTATATAGCCAGAATAAGGTGCTCTTAAGAGCAATGGTTAAAAAATAAAATCTATTCTACCAGTTTAATCTTATAAATTTTGAATTGTTTAAATTTTTTATTTGGTTTTCAACTTTTCAATTATGTTTATTTAAATAATTTTTATTGTTAAAATTTGATAAGTTTATTAATTAATTAGTAAATTTTCATAAATTAATACATTTTTATAAACTAAAATAAATAAATTAAATTTTATTTAATAATTTTTTAATTTAAATTAAAAATTTTTGACTAGTAGGCACAACCACTTTCAATCATATTATAAAATTTTAATTTTATTTAATATTTACTTAGTTTTATAGCCGAACTTTTTAAACCTTAAACCTTTTGTCTTATCGGTTTAACTTTCAGTTTGATTTTGAAAACATTACTTAAAAGTTTTTTTTATCATATTAATAGACATTCATAACCCACTGCTAAACCAATAATACAATTCACATTTATGCATTTAAATCAATTTGAACTCTCTTGTATTAATATAAGTTATATTATTAGATATACGTTGAGTTGAAGCCACGTTAAGTCTCTAGTGTGATCAATCATCCAAATAATGGTAATTAAAAAGAAAAGATTCCGATTCCTTTATCATACAAGTCTTGCATTTAAGAAGCCTTTTTTTGTATCATTCACCTTCATGTATTTGTATCATTTACTTGTAGTACTTATGCAAGTATACTTCAAAATAACTGAGTAGAATCATTCTTCCATCAAGATCCCATCCTTTGGGTGTTTATGCTGCAATCATTGATGGACGAAACTATCGAGAGAATGGCTTTCTGATATACGTAAATTGATGACTAATTAGGGTATATCGTTTGGTAGCAATGGTTTTTGTTTGGAAAGTGTGTAATTAATTAAAATTTGAGGAGACTCTGAGGGTAAGCGACAAAGTAGGTCGGTCCCATTGAGCTGCATAAATTGATCGTATCTAACTGTTGAAAAGAAGGGCACTCGAGTGCTTGACTTGGGAAGTGGCTTTTGCCTGATAGTCAGCTCAAAAGTTCCTATCACGTATCTTTTTCGTTGATTCTTATACTGAGAAAGTTCTTTGGCATGCATATTCAGTTGATCATACTTTTCAACAACATTAAAAAAAGTAGACTATTCCCGATCTTGTTGATTAAACTTCTTCACCAAACTATGTGTTGTCCGGTCCCAAGTTAACATCGTTGTGATGGCATACATTACAACGTAATGATGCCATAAGAATTATAGTAAAAAGCACTTTGAAATTTTATGAATTTAATTGTTTGGAAACATAAAATTAGTCATATTGATATTGCATCAAATATTCCTATAGTCGACTCCCATCAACCATGGAAGACTCTTCCTCTCATTGATTTTCCTTTTATCCTTTCTAGTGAATACTTATTGATACGAGGGAGAGAGAAGAAAAAGTAGTGTAAAAGCTGCAAAAGAGGACAGAACAAAGCTATATATTTATCAATATGAATAAATATTATTTATTTAAATCAATAACCAAGTAAAACATATTAAAATGATTTATAAATATATGACAATCTCTCCTTATAAGGTACCTTTTAGAGTAAAATTAAACTCAAATTTATCATGATATTAGAGCCTAAATTTGTCTCAATGGTTTGGGACAGTGTCCTACTTGGTATGGCCTTTTACCTAATATGTTCATCAAATGTCTAGCTCTGTTTTAAGCTGAGAGGAGTATGTTAGGAATCTCCCATTAAACAAGAAAAGAATGTGAATGATTTATACATGTACAACAAACATCTCCTTCTAAGGTTTTTTTATGATAGACTTAGTCTCAAATTTAGCAGTATTAATCAAACATTTTTAATCATAGAGTCGCTGTTAGTGTTGAAGTTAGTATCTTATGCCAAACTTTGAACAGGCAAAGCTATTCGACCTACCGATCTAACAATCATTAAAGCCAATACTCATATGATCACATCTCCTCAAACTAGCGACTTATATATACTCAACTTTGGAATCTCTGTCTTTCATTTCTCAGCCACCACGTAGAGGTGAATTGGCAAAAAGATAATTTATTAAATGAAGAAGCATTGACACACAAATCAAGATTTTCTTGATCGGGTAAAACAAGTAATTAAAATGTAGTTTATGTAACAAAACATTCGTAAAATTAATTGAATAGATTTGGGAAATTATAAAAAGTTTTTTTAAAAAAAGGTTAAAAGATAGCTCATCTATAGATTAATTTAAATCAAAAATTTGCATGTGTTCTTGGCTTACGCTATGTCTTGGGAGGAGAGAGTACAAATATTTACAATGATATGAACCATTCTACTAGAATATGAACATGAATCACCTTGAAATAATTGAGATGTAGCTATAAGCACTAAGTTCTCAGCACATTCATAGAGAGTGATTGATGGATATTCTTAGCATATAAATAAGCTCAAGTGAGGTTAACAATGTGATATGCTAGCTTGTATTTTTCCTCCTTTATGTCTGTAGCTCATCGGCGATTCCTTTCTTTCTATATGGTGTATATTGTGATCGTGAATATGGCTTTGAAAAGAGGAACGTTAACCTTCCCGTTATCGAATTACTAACAAACCAACTCAGCGACAGAAATTGCTACCGCCGCTAATTGAAACTTTTCCACACAACTTTTCTGACAGGTATAAGAAATTTATCGGTAATTGACAACAATATTTTTATCGTCAATAATTTTTCGTCGTTAATTCATACTTTTCTTGTAGTGAACCTAGCTCATTGAATGATTCCAATCATAGCTACAATTGTTGACAGGTAACATATATAAAATGCGACTCTAAATATTGGCATTGAAATAAAAGATGATCTCAGTTCTCTAAAACTAAGTCATTGAATCTTTGATTAGAGTCGATTCTTAATTGCTAACCACATTAAAAGGACGGCTTGGGATGAAAATTTTGCACAAGAGTGTTGACCACCTAGAGGTTGAGCATGAATAATGGATGGGACCACCGTCTAGAGTACGACACATTTGAAGTCGAGGACCAGCATATAGACAGTTTGTGTTTTACATATCACAGTTCGTTTCAGCCAATTAAAAGCTTCCCTTCGCCTAAAGCAGGATCTCCCATACTTGAAATGGTCATCATCTTTCCCATCATATCTCTTCCATTTGAATCCCGCAAGATCATACCCATACCAAATAACTGGTGCCCAGCTATCACAGAGACATCAACAGTACATTTATCACATCCCGCTGGCGGAGAGCTCCAGCTAGTAATAGAATTGGTTGAAGTTGTCACTGTAGTAAGAACATGAGCTGCCTGCCATTCCCTGTCTACTACGCTTTAGGATATGTCGTGGAGATGAAGTAAACGTTGGCACCATTTTTCAACAAAGATTCGACTTCAAATGGGCTGTACTCTAGACGGTGTCTATTTCCTGGTCCCACGTTAAACTGTCTATACCCTCTCCTGGTCCTCGACTTCAAATGGGCTGTACTGTCACATCCATTTTTCATGCTCAATCACTCTTGTGGAAAATTTTCATCCCCAAGCATAATACTATAAATCCTTTTGTTTTAAAACTATATATTCAATATTTTATTTGACTAAATCTTTTAGTAATTGAGTTTGAAGTATTTTTTGTTTGTCAGAATTCATAAAATATATATAAACAAGACAAGAGTATACATCATCAGAGTTCTTCACGAGCTGCAAAATTCTCATCCAATAGAGAAAGTTCACGTAAGGAGATGAAGAGTCTTGCATGACCAATATTTCTTATAAAATAAAAATCTAGAATCTTTGAACGAATAGATGTAGAATTATTTGGTTCTCAATTAAATGGAATAAATTTTAATATTATTTTTAAAATGAGTGTTTATAATGAAATAAAATATAATATGATGAAAGAAGAAAGTTTTACATTACATTCTATTTTATTTTAAACAGTAAAAATAAATTCTCACAAATGTATAAGTTTAGGTTGAAATGTAAAATAATAAATAATATTTTATTATATAATATTATAAACTCTTTTTTTTAAATAACATTTTACTATATTATATTATAAATACTTAAACCCTTCTCAAATTATAATTTTGTAATATTAAGATGGCACATTTGTAAAAAACAATGAACATGCCAAGGTCCCATCGTATATATATATGTGTGAGTATATGTAAGATAAGCCAGGGTTTTGTAATAAAAAGTCTCTAAGTGTGTGATTGGTCACCGTAATCCTCATCGTCATGGACATAGAGCGAAGGTCTGATGATTACACAAAAGATGGGACTGTGGATCTCAAAGGAAAACCTGTTCTTAGGTCCAAGAGAGGTGGATGGAAA
>JANKOE010000206.1:81922631-81939441 GCA_026284465.1 Erythroxylum citrifolium | reverse complement strand
ACAATGCATGTGTATAATGTTTGATTTTGTTTGTCCTGTCTTGGGTGGCATCCATGTATCCTCCCAGGGGGTATTTGAGTGTTACACATTGTCTATAAAACCCTTCTTGGTGCAGATTGGGCATGTGAGGTAGCATTTGGCATGAAATTGGCTAGGCTATTTTTGGTTGGATGTAAAGTTTTTAATGAAATAAAATGATTTATAATGAAATGGAACGTAAATAAATGTAATATTAGAAAATTGTTATTCGGAAGAGATGGAAGAGTTCATAATGTAATACAGTGAAATGTTATCTGGATGAAGGGTTTATAATGTAATATAGTGTATCGTTTTACATTTCATCATAAACTCCTCAAATTGGAGGTTTTGTATTTTTACTGTTTATGATAAAATGTGAAATAATATGAAATTCTCCTCTTCTATCCTATTCCATTATAAAATCTCTTCTCAAACGATATAATAATATTACATTTCATTTTATTCCATTATAAACCCCAGTTAAACATAGTCTAAGTCAAGCATACTGTACAGCCACTAGGTTGTATATGTTGTTAAAATTTAATTAGATATTTTTTAAAAGTCTTAATTATATATGTGTTTGAATTCAATGAAATTTATTCTGCAGTCTTCAATTTATCTTGTTTATTTTTATTTTATTTTAAAATATAAAAGTTTATTATTTAAAAGTATAACAAAATTAATTTATTAAAAATGCAAAAAATTATTTTGATCTTTTTCTTGATTTCTTCATTTTTTAGTTGATATAAGTATTGGCCAGTTTTAATCTCGTATACATAAATTTAACTTTGTTCATATGATTGTCTATATTTAGTGACTTTATGAATGACTCATTTTTTTGGATTTATAGCTGTGAGGTTGAAATTTGACGCTTTGGTTATTACATAGATGTCAAGTTACTAGTAAAGACTTGCTGACCAAGTTGTTACCTGAGACTTATCAGTTGAAACTTGATGACCAAGTTATTAGTAAGACTTGTTGACCAAGTTATTGGTTAAGACTTGTTGACCATTCAAATCTTGGTTTTAACATATTTTTTATAAACTTGAGTTGATGAAACTTTATGGCTTTGTCAGTTTGTTGTGCATAAATTATTATTTTGTATATGAGTGGAATCTGCAATTACTGTTTATCAATATCTTAAAAATTGAATTGAAAGTTAAATGGGTAAGACAAAAGATTTAAAGTTTAATTAGTATTATACCGTTTTAAAACTGGCTAAAAATTGAATAAAATTAAAAATTTTAAAATATAATTAAAAGAGATTGTCCTTACTCATTGAAGAATTTGAAGTTTAATTAAAACAGAAATTATTAAATAAAAATTAAATGGTTTAATTTTAGTTTATAAGAACTTTAAAAAATGACTTCATAATTAATAAACTAATTAGTTTTTAATAACAAAAAGTTATTAAAATAAATTGAATAAAAAATTTAAAAACTAAAATAAAAAATTAAATGATTCAATTTTTATCGGTTAAGCATTGAGGAGGCCGAAACATTGACTTTTTTAATCTATTACAATTTACAACAATGCTTTTTTGTTATTCAAAACCAAGCCAGAATTCTTTCCTAATTGAAACCAACAGCAATACGACAAATTTATATTGCAAAGTATTGGCACGCATGAGTCACGTCTCTTCTGCACTAATCAGATGAACACTAAACCGCATAGATTGGACCCACTGCAATAATTTCAGTCCAAATTCTCTAGTAGACGCTTCCTTCCTTTGGTCGATATTTATTGGAAGACAATCACTGCCTCCACCATTTCTAAGGACTCAAGGTTAGTGTCCGAGTGAAGAGGAATATGGCTTCTACTTCGTATCCTGGTTACAATAGAGCAAGTGACCTAAAAGCTTTCGACGAGACAAAAGCCGGTGTCAAAGGACTTGTAGATGCAGGGACCACCCATGTTCCTCCCTTTTTCCATCAACCACCTCATGTATTGGACAAGAGTTCTGTTCCTGCTGATGACACCAATTTCAAGTTTCCTATCATAGACCTTACGGGAATTACTGAAGACTCAAGTATACGCAAGGAGATCGTCGAAAACATTGGACATGCATCAGAGACATGGGGTTTCTTCCAAGTCGTCAATCATGGGATTCCTCTGAGCGTGCTTGAAGAAATGAACGATGGTGTACGTAGGTTTCATGAACAGGATATTGAGCTAAGGAAGAAATTCTATACTCGGGATTATGCAAAAAAGGTGGCTTATAATTGCAACTTCGATCTGTACAGTTCACCTGCAGCTGACTGGAGGGATACCATAAATTTCCATATAGCTCCTACTCCTGCTGCGCCAGAAGAAATTCCAGCTACATGCAGGTGAGCTGAAAGTTCTTTTCCTACTGAGATTATCATCTTATATTGTCATATACATAAGCTGCTTGGTGTTTGATTTGGGAATTTTTTTTTTCGAAACTTGTGTTTGATTTGGGAATTGGTAAACGATATATAGACACCGAGAATGTCTTCTTCTTTTGTTTGACAGAGAAATAGTTATGAAGTACTCCGAGGAAGTAATGAAGCTCGG
The DNA here is from genome assembly GCA_026284465.1 of Erythroxylum citrifolium. NCBI lineage: Eukaryota > Viridiplantae > Streptophyta > Magnoliopsida > Malpighiales > Erythroxylaceae > Erythroxylum > Erythroxylum citrifolium. The sequence continues at coordinate 81,936,885 of JANKOE010000206.1, read as the reverse complement.
GAAATTGCTATTGGAATTACTGTCGGAATCTCTTGGTCTGAGCACAAACTATTTAAATGACATAGGCTGCGCTGAAGGGCTGATCTGTTTGTGCCACTATTACCCGACATGTCCACAACCGGAAGTAACATTGGGCACTTCCAGGCACGCAGATAATGACTTCCTCACGGTGCTTCTGCAAGACCATATTGGTGGTCTTCAGGTTCTTCATCAGAATTACTGGATTGATGTGCCTCCTACACCTGGGGCTTTAGTGGTTAATGTCGGCGATCTCTTGCAGGCAAGTTTAAAACCACAGAAATAAAATTCTACTAATGAATTGGATTCAATAGCCTTCTCCTTTACAATCTTCATAGTCTTTCTCTCTTTTACAAATCCTAGGGCAAAGGGTTGGGAAACTCAATGCCACTATTCTTAAACAACTTGGAATGTGGCCTTCTTTTGTCGCAAGAAAAAATAAACAAAACATTGCCCTGCTCTTCCTCTTGTTCTGTTAATCCCAAAAGACAAGAAATGCAATGCGTGTTCCTTTAAATTTCAAGTATTTATTTGAAGAATTCCCACATCTAACCTCTTTCCCCCCCCCCCCCCCCTTTCTCCTGAATTTCAGCTCATAACGAATGACAAGTTTATAAGCGTGGAGCATAGGGTCCTAGCGAACCGTGAAAGACCAAGAGTCTCAATTGCGGGGTTTTTTACCACAGGGATTATGCAGCCCAACTCCAGACTGTATGGACCCATTGAAGAGTTGTTATCAGAAGAAAATGCTCCTAAGTACAGGGAAACCACCGTTCAAGAATTTATGGCTCACACACACGCCAAAGGCCTTGATGGCGTTTCAGCTTTGTTGCATTTCAAGCTTTAAGTTATTAAGAAATGATTGACAATTGATAAGGACCAGCTACTTAATTACTGGTCATTATTATTAAATAAATAAAAATTTTATTTTATAAGAATAATAACTTTCATTATTTATAATATTACTACCCATTAAGTTGCTTTGCTCCACACTAAATATTTTTCAATTGAGAATACAATAAAAGGTAAAAGGGTATGAAATGGAAAGACACATTGGATGTGGAATTCCCCGAATTCTGTATGGATTCCTGAAATTTTTTAATATAAAACATCCTACAATCAAGTGAACACCGAGTCGCATAGATTTGGTCCCCGTTCCATTGATGGAAACATAGCAGACATCTCCTTCCTGCAGCTGATATTTTATTGCAAAGCAACCATTGCTCTCTATTAGTTAAGAGTTGAGAAGCATTTAATATTGGTTTTAAAGGATTTTTAAATATTCCATATAGATAAAGAATCTTATAATTTGGTTTCATATAGATTATTATTTTTTATACAATGATTCAGTTTAATTATTATTTTTAAATTAATATAAGTTATACATCCTTTTCACTCATATTCAAATCTTTGACTTCTTATGTTGATGACATGAGCTTTAATTTTCTTAAAATTATTAGTATTTTTAAACCTGCTCCTATTTCGTGTCAAGAAATAGATAAGTAAATGCATCGACATGAGTCTTAATTTTCTTAAAATTATTAGCCAACAAGAACCGCTAAAGTCATATTTCAAATCTGCACCTATTTCGAGTCAAGAAGTAGATAAGTTATCACATCGACATTTGTAGTGATTGAGGTTGTCAAAGATCAAAAAATAAGTTATTTATTATTCAAGCATTTTTTTTACGGTTAGATCCAATCTCCTGGTTCTTATAGAAAAGAAAAAAAACTTCACATTCTTTTTTTGTTTTTGTTCAATAAAAAAGTATCAATTAAAATTTTAATTTTATAATATTGCATAAATTAAAAAATAAAAAATTCCATTGAGAATTTGAAGTATATGACGTGTTTTGATATTGAAGGCTTGAAATTTTAATTTAGTCCGTATTTATTTGATGGCTCATAATTTCTTGATCAATTACAGTTTATTCAGGTTACATTTAGTGCAACATTTCCAATGTTGAGATTGAAACTTTTTCATAGAAGAGAGTAATAGCAAAATGATATATTCATATTGCTAAGTATTGGCATCACATGCCGACATGCGTCCTGTCGCTCCTATATTAATCAAGTGGACACCGAGACGCATAGTTTGACCACTGCAATAATTTGACTGCAAATTTTCCATTCCATCGAGGGTTAGTTTCAATACTGCAAGCAGTAGACGTCTCCTTTTGATGATATTTATTGGAAAACAGTGACTGCTCTCTCTGTATCTCCACCATTTCTATAAGTGGTACTAAAGGTTAGTGTACGAGTGAAGAGGAAAATGGCTTCTACTTTGTATCCTGGTTATGATCGATCGCTTGACCTAAAAGCTTTCGAGGAGACAAAAGCCGGTGTCAAAGGACTTGTAGATGCAGGGATCACCCATGTTCCTCCCTTTTTCCATCAACCACCTCATGTATTGGACAAGAGTTCTGTTCCTGCTGATGACACCAATTTCAGATTTCCTATCATAGACTTGGCAGGTGTTACTAAAGACTCAAGTATACGCAAGGAGATCGTCGAAAACATTCGACATGCATCAGAGACATGGGGGTTTTTCCTAGTCATCAATCATGGGATTCCTCTAAGCGTGCTCGAGGACATGAAGGATGGTGTTCGTAGGTTCTATGAGCAGGATACTGAGCTAAAGAGGAAATTCTATTCTCGGGATTATGAGAAAAATATTGTTTATAATAGCAACTTTGATCTGTACAGATCTCCTGCAACTAACTGGAGGGATACCACTCTTTTCAATATGGCTCCTAATCCTCCCGAGCCAGAAGAATTTCCAACTACATGCAGGTGAGCTGAAATCTTTCTTCATACTGTCAAAGTGGATTGTTCGTTAAGATTATGTTCTTATATTCTGTTACACCTCAGTTACTTGGAGTTTGATTTGGAGATTGGTAAACGATCGATGTATTGGAGCCTCTGAGAATTTCTTTTTCTTTTGTTTGACAGAGACATACTTATGAAGTACTCCGAGGAAGTAATGACGCTCGGGAAGCTGCTGTTGGAATTACTGTCGGAATCTCTTGGTCTGCGCACAAACCACTTGAATGATATGGGTTGCGCTGAAGGGCTGACCTATTTATGCCACTATTACCCGGCATGTCCACAACCAGAAGTAACCTTGGGCACCTCCAAGCACGCAGATAATGACTTCCTCACAGTGCTTCTGCATGACCATATTGGTGGCCTTCAAGTTCTTCACCAAAATCGCTGGGTTGATGTGCCTGCTACACCTGAAGCTTTAGTGGTTAATATCGGGGATCTTTTGCAGGTAAGTTTTCGTCCCAAGCATTTTTTAATTTTGCCCCTAGAATGCGTCTGTTAAGTCTAAATTGGATGGAAAAAGGGGTTGAACAAGTGACAACGGGATTAAATTTGATGTAATCATATTGGATTTCGATTCAAATAGCTAGGCCTTGGGGTAAAAGATGCTTTATTCAAATACTTGTATTTATATTTTTAACAAACTAATTTAAATATGACTAAAGTCCTGAGTGAAAAAGGTCAGATTCTATTTAATAAGTAAGTTTAAATATGTTGAAAATTTAAACAAATATGAATTTAATCTAGATTAAATATGTCTAAAGTTGCTTTTCTTCCGTTGATTTTCAGCTTATAACGAATGACAAGTTCATAAGCGCGGAGCATAGGGTCCTGGCGAACCGCGAAGGACCAAGAGTCTCAATTGCAGGATTTTTTTGCACATGTTTCAGGCCCAACTCAAGGCTCTATGGACCCATCAAAGAGTTGTTATCAGAAGAAAATCCTCCCAAGTACAGGGAAACCACTGTTCAAGAATTTTCAAATCACTTCGCCGCAAAAGGCCTTGATGGGGTTTCAGCTTTGTTGCATTTCAAGCTGTGAGTTATTTGCTAATGACTGATGATTGATGACATGATAAAAGGGTATGTAATGTAAGGCTAAGGCACATTTGGATGTGTTTGATTTGCACGCTGAAAATAAAGACGAAATTTGATTTTATTCTAGGACCTAAATAATCCTATATTTCTAGTTAGGGGATTAGAATGGTTGAAATTTTATTAATCTTAAACCAAATAAACTCCTCTGGCTTTTACAGGGTTATCATCCTCATCAAAATAAATTATATTAAACACTTAAATTATTTTGTACAAAAAAAATTTGCGTAAGACTCAAAATTAGGTAAACTTGTATGCAAGGATCTTAACTTTACTTTTGGTTTGGGCCTTTTTGTACCCGTAATTTTTATGTTTATATTAAAATAGAAAATTGGTCTTTCTTTCTTTATGTTTTTTGTTCTTTATTTATGTTTTCAATTTTAATTAAAAAACTATTTATTTGAGTTTTTAGTTTATGATTTTTGGGAAACAATTTTTATTTCTATTTTTCATTTTGATTTCTTTCAGCTTTTTAAATTAATGAAAATCACAAAAGTGATTTTTTTATTTTTAATCTGATTTATTATCAACTAAATATATACTATTTAATTATTTAACATATTAATTATTAATAAAAACTATAAATAATTTAATTTAATATTATATTTAATTAATTAAAATTATAAATAGTATAATTTTATTGAATAATTTATTCAATTTTAGTAATAAAATAAAATAAAATAACTTTAATAATTATTCAAAATATAATTATATTTACATATTCAAAATATGTAAATTTCAAAAAACTTGAGTTAATAATTAAAAATATTTAAAATAATATTAGTTTGTAAATTATTTAGTTTAATGAAATAAAATATTTTTATTGAAAAATTATTAATAAATATTATATAAGAAATTAAAATAAATTTAATTAATTAAAAATAATTTATCTTCAAGTTTTATTCAATATGTAATTATCATCAAGAATAAAAATATAATTATGTTGACATTAATATCAAATAATTTTATTTTTATCTGAAAGAAAATTAAAATTAAAATTTATAACCAAAAAAAAAACAGAATTTCCGTCCACTGGGGGACATCCATGTGACTCCGTCCTTGAATGTGGTAAATACTTTATTGTACATACGTATATGCAAAAGTTCTGATGGCATAATTAAGAAAGAAAAACGATTCTGACCTTGTAACGAGGAAAGCTCTCCAATATTTATTGCACCAAGTAATTCATGAGTTTGAATTCTTCAAACTTTCAGATAAAAGAGTGAGGGTAATTAGTTCTCCACTGATTTCTTTTGGTTGAGTCAGTTTAATTGATTTAAAGTCTATAATTTATTAAGTACGTAAATATATTGTAAATGGATATAAATTAAACTTAATTAATTTAGCTTTAATTCTTATTAATTAAACAATATATTTATATTAGTGTCAAATAATAAATCATAACAATCCAAAATTTAAGAATATCAAAATAGTTTTAATTGACTTTTATGTGCTTCATTTTTTGTACTGTCAATTATTTTATTATGTAATATTTCGATTAGATATAAAATGGAAACTTATTGTTCACTTAACTCCAATCCTATTAATTTTCTAATAATAATAATTTTTTAATGACTTTCAAAATGTCATTTTGGTTGACAGAATTTTTTTGAAACAATATTAATTATGAATAATAAAATATTTGTACTTATTTTTAGATGATGAATAATTGCTTCATCATTAACTATGTTCTTATTGTTCATGCCATTATTAATAATACTAATTGAGTTATATGTAGTTAGGAGATGTCCTAGTAATATTAAAATATAAAAATTCATACATGGAATACTTTAGAGTTATCAATTTAAATAATCACTTACTTAATTATCACAATGAGAAATTTCATAAATACATAAGAAATAGTTTATATAAAACTCTTAAGTCAAGTCAATTCAATTAGCTTATTTTTAATATATATATATATATTTAAAGTATTTTTATATTTTAATATAAGAAATTAACCTCTTTTTTAATAAAAATACAATATATGTTAGTTAGTTTGTTCTATTAGAATAACTATTAAGAACAACTTCTAAAATAAGATATACAATTCAATAAGAATTTTATAATTATGATTTTAGAATAATATTATTTATAAAGTATAATTATTTCAAGACTTCATCTTGAGTTAATTAGATAAACATGTATGATATAAAACAATGCCTTGGTTAAATATGTGACAAACATACAAGTAATCAATTGAATGTAAAGCATAAATCGACAGTTTACGAGGTATTGTTTTCCTTGAGGATTTATTTAGAATACATTAGAAGGATGACAGCTGCGATTTCGCATTTAAAAAAGAACGTGATGCAAATATTTTATATTAAGTTTAAGACTTTGGTGTGGAGTGGTTGGAAAGCAACATTGGTGTGGAGTCGTTGGAAAGTAACATTTGACTGGTGGTACGCATGAAATTAAATTTAGTTTGTCTTGTGCTTGAGCAAGCAGAGAGAAGTTGGGACTTAAGGAAGTGCAAGGGCAGGAAATACAGTCCTATGAAGATGCCGCATCTCAAGGGTCTTGAACCAATTATGACACATATAAATTTGTGGGTCATACCATTGTACATAATAAATCTCATCTTCGTTTTTTTTAAAAAAAAAGGTAATATGATTAAAAATGACGAGAATGAATCCCAAACAACATATCGAGCATATCAACCCAAAGACGAAACCTGTCATGGCGAATAGAGTTACGCGCTAGCAGGTGGGCACACCTATTCTCTTGACGTCTAATCCAATAGACCTAAATATTCGGCCTAGAAATAAGAATGGTCTTACAATCGGACACTAGCAAACCAAAAGCAGAATTATCCACACACGAGGAATTAATAGCGAAATATAAGGATTGACAATCGGTAAAGACACAATCAGGATCAAGTAAAGAATCGGAAGCGAAAAGTAAACAATGTCGCAAAGCAAGAGCTTCCGCGCACAGCCGCTTGATTACCACCTTCCTCATAGCCAGAAATGGCGAAAGAAAAGCTGCCTTCTACATCTTCTATAGCCAAACCATAACCCACAAAATCCAAAGCTTCAAAAATAGCACCATCAACATAAGCAAGCCAAGATGCGTGGTGGTGGACTTGGGCCAAACGAACGGGAGCCACATCAGCCTGAACCCGTGCCGCTGCTGCCTGCAATGTTGAAGAAGCATGCTGGAACTCCTCCAGCATAAGACGAGCGGACTGGGTAATATGTAACAGATGTGGCCTGGTATTGGACCATAGTAAAGCATTGCGTGCCGCCCAAAGTTGCCATGCCACCATAGCACCCAATTCGGCCTTCCGCTTTCCTAAGGAAGAGAAGATGTGCAAGAATAGATCCTGAAAAGACAAATTCACATTAGTAAAATGAAAGCCGGCAAGCCTCCGAACATCTTGGGCAACACAACACGTAACAAAAACATGGTCCACAATTTCCTTATCAGGGCAAAACAAACATGGCAAGAGAACATTAATCCACGCTTTGTCAAATTATCCTTAGTAGGGAGCACGTTGCAACCCAAACGCCACATAAAATCCCGAACCTTAGGCGGAACATCAAGCTGCCATAGGTGCTTCCAAAACACACTAACACCCCTAATACTACCACCATGTCTAAAGAAACGGTAAACTATATGATAAGCAGATTTGACCATATAGAAACCTTTCCGATCAAAGTGTCACACTAACTTATCCTGATGTGCTCGAAGACTCAAAGGAATGCTCAAGATTCTTCTCATATCGTTGATAGAGAAAAAATCCATAAGCTTGGAAACATCCCACTTTTGTGCGCCTACAACAAAAAGATCGCAAACCCGCAAAGCGTCAGGAATAAAAAGAGATTCATCCTCCACATAAAAATTACCTGCAAGGGAATCCAAGGGTCCCCATTCACATAAATACTACGCCCATCATCAACCCTCCATGTGACCCCTTGCTTCAACACCTGTTTAGAGAACAAGACACTCTTCCAAACAAAACTACACTCGGAACGCGGAGTAGCGGATAAAAAATTCCCCCGTGAGAAATATTTAGCTTTGAAAACACTGTAAACGAGAGTGTTGGTATCGGTCAACAGCCGCCACCCTTGTTTCCCTAGCAAAGTAGTGTTAAAACATCGCAGGTCACGGAAACCCATTCCACCAGTAGATTTCTTACAGCACATACGATCCCATGCAAGCCAATTAATACTTCCATGATCCCACTTGCCATTCCACCAATACTTATTAAACATGACCTGCAGCTCATTACACACAGACACAGGTAATAGAAATACATTCATGCAGTACGCTGGAATGGTCTATGCAACAGATTTAATTAAAATTTCACGGCCAGCTCTAAACAAGAAACGACTATTCTAATGTTATGACTATGAATAATAGAACTCTATAGTTTACTTCTCTTACTGAAATTCATTGGTCTGTATAACGTTTGATAACTTAAAACCAACAATAGTTTGACAAGAATATGGTCCACATCAAGCTTGAGTCCACAAAATAAATGGTTGAAATTTTATGAGAATTGGACAAAGTATCTAGACTCGTATCATACTTGCTTACAGCACCTTGGCTAATTTGTGGAATAATATATGATAGTGATACAGATCGCTTTTCGCTTGATCGCAACTTGGTCCTCTTCTTCTTTAGCAAAAGCCAAAACTCGTTCCAAAGAAACCCAAGACATGGCCGAAACACCAGATCTCCAAGTTAAATTGGATTATGACAGAATGAAAGAAGTGAAGGCTTTTGATGAAACAAAAACTGGAGTCCAGGGACTAGTAGATGCTGGTGCAGTAAATATCCCCAGAATCTTCATTCGACCGCCCGAGGAAATTGCTGAAGATCAAACGAAATACTTCAAACAGACAAAAATACAAGTTCCGAACATCGATTTGAGAGATACCCAGAAATCTTGTAGGCGAAAGGAGGTTGTAGAAGAAGTGAAGCTTGCAGCAGAAAAGTGGGGCTTTTTCCAAGTGGTGAATCATGGTATTCCCCAAAGTGTTATTGACCAAATGGTTGATGGGGTACGATCGTTTAACCAACAGGATGTTGAGGTCAAAAAGACGTTCTACAACCGAGATCAGAATGGTGAAGTGGGATTCAACTCCAACTATGACTTGTACAAATCGAGATATGCGAACTGGAGGGACACACTGTTCTTTCGCAAGCTAGGATTAAACAATCTTGATCCTGAGGAATTTCCCGCCACATGCAGGTATAGGTGTTGCTAAAACTCATACTGCTTCTTTATCCGATCACCAGTCAAGTTGATTCGGCTGAGTCAAAGATAATATGCATATGGATTCTTATGTTTATTCCTCTGCTGCCGTTCTGTGTTTTATGGGACTTGTAATCTTTTCTAGAGAGGGGACAATAGAGTACTTAAAACACATCAAGAACTTGGCAGACACTTTGTTTGAGATGTTGTCGGAGGCACTTGGCCTCTCAGCAGATCAATTGGAATCAATAGCCTGTACTGAAGAGTGCAGTCTAGTTTGCCATTACTATCCAGCATGCCCTGAGCCAGACCTGACTTTAGGGACCAGCCAACATACAGATACTGGACTCTTAACTCTTCTTGTTCAAAACCATCTCTCTGGTCTCCAGGTCCTCCATGAAGGTCAATGGGTTGATGTACCATGCATTCCAGGTTCCGTGATAGTGAATGTTGGGGACCTTCTCCAGGTTTGTATTGGCTTCTCCATTTTACCGTCTTTCTTTATATACCGAGTTTTAAGGTTCCGTTAAAATCTAAACTCTGCTGGTGGAGAAGATTTATCCAACCTATGCCAAATCTTTTTCTTTTTTGCATATGGAAAGCAACTTCCGATAATCAAAACTTCTAACATGCTCTTTTCTATCTTTTCGTTCTTATTTTCAGATTCTGTCAAATGACATGTTTAAGAGCGTAGAACACAGAGTAGTTTCCAATCTTGTTGGGCCTAGAATATCAGTAGTGTGCTTCTTTAATGGATGCTTCTCCAAGCCATTGACCTATCGCCCAATTCAAGAATTAACAACGGAGCACAACCCACCTCGTTACAAAGATTTTATCTCGACTGAATATCTCGCCAGATACCGCTCAAAGCCACTCCATGATATATCTATTCTCAAGTACTACAAGATATGAACAAATAGTGAATGATCTTCGTAATCCAAAAGATCTGAAACTCCGTTGGGTGGGTTTGGTTAATTAATAAAATGGGATAGAATGAAATAGAATGTGATGTAATAAAAAATTGTTTAGAAGGGATGTATGGGTTCATAATGTAAAGTAATGAAATGTTGTTTGAAAGATTGATAAAATAGAATATAATCTATAATAAATGACTATTATACCTTTATATAACATTCCCAAACAACCTTGAACTGAAAATGCACAAATACTCAAATGATATGGTCTTAAAACAGCAAAAACCTGTGACTTACTGAGAAACAATTAAAGTCACGATTATGACTTAAACAATAATTTTTTAAATATATTTTCTATTTTTCTTTAAAAAAATTTTATTACTTTATTATTAATTATATACAATTTATTATTAATTACATAAAAATATTATTATTGATTATTTAATAAATTTTATTATATTAAATGTTATTATATTCCATTTAATTTATATTTAAAAATAATTTATTTATATTTTTATTTGTATAGAAATATATTTGTGACTTATCAAAAACATGTCACAACATTCTGGCAAATAATTAAAGAATAAGTTTTTATATACATTTTTATTTTTATTAATAAAAATTTTATTATTAATTATATACAAATTATTGTTAATTATATAAAAATATTATTGTGTTGTGTTAGTTGTTATTAGGGCAAGATAAGAAATAATTGGTATTATGAAAATTATTGAGGGTATATTAAGTAATATATATTTATTAGTTTATATTTCATCCTAAACCCTCTGAATCGGAAGTTTATCATTTTTACTGTTTAAAATGGAATGAAACTGAAATAACCTTTTTCGTCCGATTGTCGCCTTGGGGTTACTTCAAAAATTTAATCAAGGATTGCGTATAGCGCAACCTCGGATCGTTCTCTTGAGGAACCAAAAGATGAAATTAATTTCCTAAGTAACTAGACGCAATGTAACCTAGACTATAAAATAGGGTTTAATTTGAAAAATTACCGCTAAAGTTGCAACGAAATAAAATAAACACTAAGAACTTATTTTTGGTATTTTAAAATTTAAATGAGTGAATTGAAATGATAATGATTGAATTAAATAATAAAACGAATACAAGTAATTAACAATGATAAACGCAATCCTCCAGTTCAATAACGCAGGCAATCAGCGCTCAAACATATATGGGAGTTTAAAACAATTAAACCAAGAATTAAAATCGAGCTTTAATCCAACAACCGAGCCACCTCGAATTGTTAGAAAAAATATTTTCCAAAAATTCCAATTTACTAACTGCAACCAGACTAGTAAAATAGAACTAAGGTTACTAACGCCAATGCTCGAATTTTGCGCAATAATTAAGAAAATAGAATTAATGCCAGCAACAGATAAAATGATTCAATAATTCAAGCCACCTTGAATAATCGCCAATTTCGCTAAAATCTCAATACAAAGTTTTGACCCAAAACAAAGTAATGAAATTAAATCCAAAATCAACACAATATCAATAGCCAAACATTAATCCAATCACAAAATCTTCCAATCCAAAAATATAATCAAAACGCAACTCCAAATAATTAAATAGTAAGATCTAGGAATTACTAATTAAATAAATGGACAGAATAAAAATGTAGTTTTAACACCCCTATAGAAACGCCAAGCTCTTGTCTTTGCCATTGAACCGAAAGATTATGATAAATTAGCCGAGAAAATTCATTGAAGCTGCTGTCGACGTTGAGCTCCGACGATGGTCATCCATGAAAAGTTGAATCTTTTGTTCCTTGAGGATTTGTTTCGAATAAGTTAGTTGGAAGGATGACAGTAGCGATTTCCCATTAAAAAAAGATCATGATGCAGATAGTTTATTTTATGTGCAGTTTAAGAGTTTGACGTGAAGAGAATAGAATTTTCTGTTTAATATTATGGTATCCTATTTTGCCTCATAAATTTTAATTATTATAAGATCGAATAATACATGTGAAAGTGAAGTAGTTGGAAAGCATCGTTTGACCGGTGAAGTGGCGTGAAGTTTGTCTTGTGCTAAGCAAAGACCAAAGAGAGGTTGGGACTTGAGGAAGAGCATGCTTAGGAAATATAGTCCTACGAGGATGCAGCATCTCGAGGGTCTTGAACCAATTATGACATTTATTAATTGGTGGGTCGTATGCGTACCATTGTAGATAATAAATCTCATCATTCATACAACAGTCAAGTATGATGATCTTTCCTTTGACTTTACTCCTGTCTATGCCAGCCCTCAACCGCAGTCGCAAAAAATCCTCTGGCGTCTCTTAGGTTGGATAGGGCAACTTGTCTCGGGGCCCTGGTTGGTGGGGGGCGACTTCAATGCGAAGTTGGAGGCGTCGGATAAACAAGGAGGAGCTTCGGGCACTCGTATAGTGAATCCTCACTTTAGGGACTGGGTTACTCAGAGCGAGCTCCATGATTTGGGTTTCCTAGGGTCGAATTTCACTTGGCGTCGAGGCCGGCTTCGCGCCCGCTTGGACCGGTTGTTTGGTTCGCCTTCCTGGCTTCGGGATTTTCCCCATTCTGTCAACCAACATTTACCTTTTCTGGGGTCCGACCATCGCCCCTTGCCTTTTCAATTAAACACCTTCACCCCTCAAGCTCCGAGGTCTACTGGGTTTCGTTTCCAAAATGCTTGGTTAACTCATCCGGGTTTCAATGAGGTCGTTTCGGCCCATTGGCTCCCAGCGGAAGCGACTTTCAGCCAATCACTTAACACTTTCGGCCTCCATCTTCTGCGATGGAATAAAGAAGTGTTTGGCAATATATTCCATCGCAAAAAACGGTTGCTCGCCCGGTTGGACGGGATTCAGTGTGCGCTTCAGAATGACCCTACGGCCGATCTCCTTGACTTAGAAAAACGTTTGAGCACTGATCTCTTACAAGTTTTGAGCGAGGAAGAGCTTTATTGGCATCAACGCGCCAGATGTGATTGGATTTCTAAGGGTGATCGTAACACTAGCTTCTACCATACTGTCACTCTTACAAAAAGGAGGAAGTTGAAAATTGATAGACTTTTTGATGCCACGGGCTCCGATCATCTTAGCAATCTAGCGAGGCAGTTCTTTCTTTCTTTATATTCCCCAGACCCTAGGCTAGTTTCCCCATTGACATTGACTGGGGGCTTCCCTCCCCTGTCTCCGGCCCAACTTCACGAGATCGATCGTCCCATCCATGAAACTGAAGTTCGGCAGATTGTTTTTTCCATAAACCCAAACAAAGCCATGGGCATTGATGGGTTTAATGCGCTCTTCTTTCAAAATCAATGGGATATGATCGGCCCGTCCGTGGTCTCTCTGATCTAAACAATTTTTTGGCTAGATCACTGGGAACAGGATTTCAACCGCACCATCCTTGTCTTAATTCCTAAAATTCCTAATCCTATCAGTATGACTCAGTTTCGTCCCATCAGTCTCTGTACCGTGATGTATAAAGTGATCGCTAAAATTATTGTCAACCGCTTGAAACCTCACATGAACTTCCTTGTCACGAAAAATCAGTGTAGTTTCATTCCCGGCCGCCATATCACCGATAATATAATCCTTGCCCAAGAAGTGATCCATTCTATGAGGAAGAAAACTGGTAAACAAGGTTACCTTGCTTTGAAGGTTGACCTGGAGAAAGCCTATGATAGGTTGCGTTGGGAGTTCATCCAGAGTACCTTAACTGATATTGGGATACCTTGTACCCTCGTCCGTGTCATTATGAAATGTGTGACGACCGTGTCCTTCCAAATCGCCTGGCAGGGAACTCTTTCTGAGTCTTTTACGCCTTCCCGAGGCATTAGACAAGGGGATCCGCTCTCTCCCTACATTTTTGTGCTGTGCATGGAGCGCCTAGGGCAACTTATTACCCAGACTGTTCAACACGGCCAGTGGAAGCCCATTCGATTAAGCTCTTCGGGTCCTCCCCTATCGCATTTATTTTTTGCTGATGACCTTGTTCTGTTTGGCGACGCTACTGAAGTCCAGACGCAAGTTATCACTAGGACTCTGGAAACTTTCTGCAAGGAGTCAGGGCAAAGCATTAATTTTACGAAAACACGAATCTTTTTCTCCAAGAACGTTTCTCGGACTACTGCTCGTCGGCTTAGCCAGGCAATGCAGGTTACTCCAACATCCAATCTTGGGAAATATTTAGGGGTTCCTTTGCTCCATGAGCGTAC
>JANKOE010000206.1:81871425-81882842 GCA_026284465.1 Erythroxylum citrifolium | reverse complement strand
GCTCAGTGGTTAGAGGCGTGGTTCCACAAAATCAACAAAACCTTGAGGTCCTGGGTTCGACTCCCACAACTCACCCTGAGACCAAAGAGGACAATACCTGGGGCGGGGACCACCCAAACCAAAAAGGTGCCTTTTTGGTTCGGATCGGGTCCGACTCAAGGGGGTATTGTCCCCTTTGGCGGCAGCAGGTGAGGTTTGCACTGCACGATGAGTGTAGTAACGCTCGAACCTGAGACCTCAGGGTTTTGTTATTATCAGGAGTAGAGGAAGCTAGGGTTGTATTATCATACCTGTATCGAGACGAAACAGTACCTTATATATGAGGTTCCGACTAGGTTTAGGTTTTTACGTGTGCATGGAAAGTTGTCATCTACTAATGGGCCGTCGATGCCTTGGCCTGGTATTGGGCCTTGCCTGGCCGGCACAACCAAGTACATTAACCAATGAGGTAGCAACCTCCTTATATAGGCAAGAGCCTTGTCCCAATTATTTTCTCCAACTAATATGGGACAAACAAAGGAATCAAAACTCAATAATATGAAATTTTTTTGAGGCAGTCCGTCTCTACCTCCAATTGGCAGAGATGTTGTTTCCAAATGACTCACACGTATGAATGAAAATAAAATTATAAAATTATTAGAATAGTTGAATTATATTACTAATACTTATTTAGTTAATATCAAAATCAGATTTTATTTTTTTATAAGAATAAATTAAAATAGAAAAGTTCAGTTTAACAACTCCTTTTAGTTTTTACTTGATTTAAAAATAAAAGTGAAAGCAAATCTCCGTTAACAGTTACCGTTAAAAAGAAAACAGAAAATATATTTAACAGACGCAGCAAAAACAAAATGTCACGAGCCGCATCCGCAAATGCAAATAATACAAAAGTTTACAAAATCGGATGGGACAAAAAGTGAGACCTCTTCTGCTTGTGTCTGGCCCTTTGTCCTTTCGGGTTTAATATTTTATGAACTCGTGTCATCTTCCACAATCATTGCAGTCCCTCCCATCCCAACGGTTCCAATTTTCAAAATAACATTGGAGCCAACCACTGTCTTCAAATTCCTCCTTCCTTACACTTACACATCAACCCACCACACCTCCTCCTTTATTGGAGAGTTTACGTTACGGAAGGTATCTTAATGGGCTGTTTCTTTCTCGGCTGTTTTGGCTTTTCTTCCAAGCGGAAGCGTCGAAAACCGCCCAGCAAAGTTCTGTTTGAAGATAAAGTAAGATTTTTTTTTTTTAATGGCTGGTTTAAGTAGTTTTGATTTTGGAAGTTTAGATTGTCATAATCAAGCTCCATTAAAGATTGTTACTTTTTCTCTTTGTGGCAGAGGATTGGCAACTATGAACCTCTGGATAATGTTTCTTCTTGTATTGACCAAACAGAAGTGCCCACAAACTCAGATTCAGAGATCAGGTTAGTTCATTTTGATGTCTCATGGAATTTGGCCTTCATTAGAATGTTTTTGTGTGTTCTTGGCATTGACTTTGCTTCTGGGTGGGATTCTTTTTTGTGCAGGAAAAAGCCCAAGGAGTCCTTGAACTGCAAAATTAGAAAGAAAGTTAGTTTCAACTTGAATGTGCAGGCTTATGAACCGATCCCAGCAGAAGAAAGTGATGAGGAGGAAAAGAAAGAAAATACTGGCGAAGCAGCTTCTTCTATCTCTAAAGGGGATTCAAATGGGACGAAATTGGCATCTTATCCACAAAATTATAGATATAGAAACTACTTAGACAGCTATAATGAGGAGGATGAAATAGCTTTTGAAGAAAGCGATTTGGATGATGATGATGAAGGTAGTGATGGCTTTGATGGAGATGACTGGGTTTATGATGGTGATATTGACCACTTCAGGTTAAGCGTAGAAGAAATTTCCAGGCAGCTTAAGGATTCACAGAAGCGAGATTTTTCAATTGAAGAAGCCACAGAGCTAAGTTCCCTTGTTGATTCAAATCACGGGGCACTTGGGTCTCTGGGATTTACTCCAAATGCTAGAAACAGGGGTCAATATGCTCACTCTGTTCTGAATCCTGTTGAAAATCTAAGTCAATGGAAGGCAATGAAGGCAAGAAGTAAGCTCATGGTAAAGGACAAGAGTAAAGAGAATTTAACATTAGAGCAACAAGCAAACAATCCCTTTACTTCAACCTCAAATATTAGCCAGTCGAGACATATAATCCAGGAAATCCCAGTCGATTCCAGCCTCTCCAACTGGTTAGTTTTCCCTGATACTTGCAAGTTGAGTGCTGAATCCACAACAAAATCCATAAACCCTGTTGAGACCATCCCTTCAAAGGGAGCTGTTTTTGACAGTACATATTCCTGGAGAAACAGAGATGATATGCCTATATTAGATATCACCAATTTGGAGGCGCGATAGCAAATTACTATGTTCAGATCACTCAAGGGTATCACATACATATCAAAACTATAAAGAGTTGGTTGAAACTACCAAAAAGAGAAAAGGGAAAGGTAGTTTTTCTTGAAGGTTTGGAATTGATGTCGTTGCCATAAAAAGCAGCAGAAGTGCCTCTTGTACTTTTGTTTTGCTTAACTGTAGAGTGTGATACAGTTTGTGTTTTCTTGATTCTGTGTGTTGCTGATTCTTTGATCCACTTCGTCCTAAAATTCTTGGAAAATGATTCTTGTGTTAGGGAAGAGCTCTATAGTGTGAGAAGGAAAGCCATGACGTTATTTATGTTCTTGTTTGTAATTCTTTATTTTTTCTAATTCTGAAAAAAAGAAAGTTGTAAACAGACCATATAAGCATCAAGTGTTTATGTTTCAAAGTGATGACAATTTCAAGTGCTAAATTTATATTCTTTTATCTTACGAAGCTCTTCCATAATTGAAACATAGTGGTGGAATGTATGCCCCGCATTTTATTGTTCAATCTTTGTCTGATTACATAGAAGACAGCTGGCAAAGATATTATGCTGCATTGCTTTCAGGGATCCTAATCTCATAGAAGCAAAGTGACCGAAGCAAGTTGCTAGATGGTGGAAGTCAGGTATGTTACAGTATCGAACAATTATTTGGTACACGTAAATTCTTCCTTTGGAACCATTGATACAAGCAATATAGCGGAATTTATGCATATGGATTGAAGAAAGTTCCATCCGCCAACTAACTACAAAATTCTAAAGTTCAGATCCGTAGGAAATGAATTAGTAAAGCTCCACCATAGTGGTGAAACTGAGGATCAGTATATTTCAACATACTCCACATAAAAGGTCATATCATATAGGAAATAGAAATGAGGAGTAAAGATCTGATAAATACAGCAGAATTGTATATCATGTTTCTGATATCCGATCTAAGAGTCTGCAATGTTCCTTGTATGATCTGGGAAAGATACACTTGTTTCCAAAACAACTTTGTGGCAGAAATAAGAAATTAGCCAAGTAGTTGCTAAGTTTTCAAGATATAACACACACAGTTGTGAAGACGTTAACTACATGAATCAAGTAGAAAGAGTAATCCCGTACGTTTCTGCAGAAATTGCACAAACAAATATGTTATCTGACTGATAAATATCATGTAAGCTTAGGGCTGAAATTGTTATCTTCAATTCCGGGGATAAGCTTCTCGTGAGAAAATTCACCATAATATCCAGGTAAGAAAATCTTCAGAGTCAGTAATTGAGGCCTTATCTCCTTAAAGCAAAGGTTAAAGCAAGCTTTTTGACACCCGGGCTGAAATCGTTGCTAAAGAGAATGCTGTGCTGGGTTGTCCCATAGATATCTTCAAACTTGTTGTACTAGAGCATCTACATTATGGTACAGATACAAGAATCCGAGTCCTCATCAGAATCACTAACATCACTGCAGGCACAAGATGGAAAATACTGATTTGAGAAATGTAACATGTAGTAACATCAAATCCATAAACATTTATTCAAAACGACATCAGGTAATGAAAAGTTTGCCTCTAGGATATAAGTTGACAAAATTTCATACTTGGATGCCAATAAATGCATAATTTGAAGAACTTCGAGTTTGTCCAGCCTTTTGGAAGGTCACTAATGTACTGATTGAACAACAAATAATAAAATCTTAGTACCTAACCAGGTCCAATAAGTGTTCCACACTTCATGCAGCTATTATTAGAAAACCTTAAACCTATTACATTTGTGTTTTCATGGAATGTCTTCAATCAAAACTCATCCACTTTCTTCCATAATTTAGACAGCAGAGGGCAGCAAGGCATATTTAAGCCCAAATAATTTGAATACTATAAGAAGAGATTATTACTACAAACAAAGAATCCAGACTATCAGCACTTGATTTGAAGGTTCTAAGTAGAATATATCTCCCTATTGTCAATTCTAGCACTGCATTATTAGGCCTAGTTTAGGTCTCCTTGGCCATAACAAAATGCAAGTGATGTAAGACAAATAGAGGAATTATCAACTAGCTAAAACTCACAATATTAAAAAATATGATTGATATTAGACTGTTGGAATATCAAGTTTAGGGTTTGGATTTTGGCTAAAAAAAAAGCTGAAATTTCAGATTTGGTATAATTGAGTTTTTAGATGATTACCGAAAATTTAGACTTAGAATTTCATATTTTAATATAGATGAAATTTAGGTTTAAGATGGTCGAAACTTAGGTTAGGTAATGGAAAGTGGTAAACTAGGAATCACTCTTAGGGTCTAAGAATCACTCTTAAAAAGAAAGCTTCACACCTTCTAGTTGAAAACTCAAGTTTCTAGAAAAATTTTAGATTGCTTGTTATTAAAGGGTTGAATACACACATATTTATAAAGAAGTTTTTAGAACCCTTATTCTAGTAGGAAAGGGCTCCTAACAAATTTAAATCCTATTATAATAAAAATCCTATGAGTTCTAAACAACTAGGAAATATATCTAAAATAGAATAACATATTTAACTTACTGTTACTTCCTATCTAATAAGAAATCCTAACATAATTTAAATTTCAGCCCTTATCTTTGATATCAACTCAATTCCCAATTCTCATTCCATCAAATTAAAGTTTGTTGTTGACTAATACTTTCTCTTTTATTTCTTTTATAGACTTTAAGTTCTTTTGCATCAATTCTTCCCGACTTGTCTAAATTCGTCTTCGAGAATATGATAAATATTGATCATATATGTCTAGATTCAACTTTTGAAATTTAGATTATAAAATTCACATACGGTCAAAATTCAGTCTTCCTCTCCACTTGACAAGAAAATGTTGATATTCTCCATCTCATGTGCCTACAATTTTGGTCATCAAGAACATCCTTTATCTCCTCTTTGAGATGAGAAATGGTTGGAATTCTCATATCATCATATCTTTGATAAATAATTAAGTCTACTATATTAAAGATATGACTAATTCCCATATCACTGGGTAATTCCAAAACCTAAGCATTAACACTTATTTTTTAGATGATCTTATAAGGTCTGACATTCCATGAATGAAGTTTCTTATATTTTCCTTTCAAAAATGCTTCGGACGAATTCTAACCATCACCATATCCCCTTCATTGAATTCCAAAAATCGACAATATCGATCATCGTGATCTTTATAAGACAAATTGTTGGTTGTTAACTTTCGTTGTATCTCATCAAAGATGTCTCTCATGTGTTATGCAAAACTTTTGGCTTTCAACTCTAACTCGTATTTTTTATGGTAAAGGAACCAAATCAATAAGCTTCCTTGGTTGAACACCTGAGACTATCTCAAAAGGACTCTTACTAGTTAACCTACTTATAGAACTGTTGTATAGAAATTATGCCATAAGAATAATTAGGTCCTAATTTTTCACATTGTCTCCAACCAAAAATCATAACAAATCTCTCAAGCTTATATTCTTCACCTTTGTTTGTCCATCAGTTTGGGGATAGAAAGAACTTGAAAATTGAAACTTAATGTTTAATATTTTCCATAGAGTTCTCCAAAAATAACTCATAAACTTCACGTCATGATTAGATATGATGGTTAAAGGTAATTCTTGGAGACATACAACCGCTTTGAAGAATAGTTTAGCAATGTGGACAACATCATAAGTCTTAAACAATAAATTTGCAAATGGTTTCATCACGAAATCACATGGCTTCTCTACAACATAGGCATCAAGATTATACTTATTATTGCTTCATGTAGTTAAATGCACTAACTTGTTAACATTGCTGAATTTGACTTTGCAAGTGCACTAACAGCTTCTTCTTTGTTCCTACGTTGTACTAATTGCGCATCTTCATCCAAGTGTACTTCTCCTCATTAGCCACTACAACACAATCTTCATCAACAACACCAATGATATCACTTAAGTTTTGAACCAACAAGTTTCGGAACCTCAAGTAATTGTTGATTAATCTTTTCAACTCCATATCCTTTTATTTTAGCTTGTTGTCCTATTTTTTCAACCTGTTACACTATTGTTTTCAATTATTTCAACTTTAGGGTTTGCCAAAGAATCCACTTCGTTATATTTTTCTTCATCTTTAACGCTTTGATCGTCTCTTACTGTCAAACTCTCCATGTCAAGATCATCTTCCATTGCCAAACTCTACATATCATCAAGTACTTGAGCACCTTCTACATGTAGGCTCGAAGATTCAAATTGATCTACTAAATTTGAGGAATCAAAATCAGCACAAGATTTTTCAGCAAAGATTTTCTCATACGATGAGTGTTGTTGACCAATATCAGTCTCTTCTTCTTGCTTATCACCACGTTCTTCATGTTCAACATCAAGTATAGGTTGTTGGTTGTTATAATTATTTCTTGTGGGATTTCTGATTTTTAGGGAATGTAAGTCAAGGTTGTCTAACCTCTCCAAAATTTGTCGAACATGGTTTTTTATGGAAGTTGTTACATGTATGATGGTGTTTTGGGGCACCATATGAATGAGGATCATCGATGCCCACTTTTTTTTGCAATATTTAGAAGTATTTCATCTTGCTCTAGGTCACTGAATATTCTTCTATATGCCCTTTTACTACGTGTCATCTTTGTGAACCAAAACTCTGTTACCAAATTGATGTAGGACAAAGAGAAGAAGTATCAACTAATAGCTAAAACTTACAAAATTAGGAAATATGACTGATATTAGAATACTGAAATATCAAGTTTCAAGTTTGGATTTCACCTAAGAATGCTGAAAGTTTAGAATTAGTATAGTTAGATTTTTAGGGTTTGATTATTGGAAATTTAGGTTTAGAATTTCAGGGTTTAATATAGTTGAAATTTAGGTTTAAGATGATTGTAATTTAGGTTAAGTTTGCTAGAATTTAGTAAGGAACACAAAATGGAGAGTAGAAAACTAAGAATCACTCCTATGGTTCAAGAATAACTCTTATTAAGAAAGTTTCATACCTTCTAATTGAAAGCTCAAGTTCATAGAAAACTTTTAGATTGCTTGTTATTCAAGGGCCAAATACACACATTTTTATAGCGAAATTTTTAGAACTCTTATTCTAGTAGGAAAGTATTCCTAACAAATTTAAATCATATTCTAATATTCTATAAGTCCTAAACAATTAAGATAACATATTTAACTTACTACTACTTCCTATCTAATAAAGAATCCTAATATAATCTAAATTTTAGCCATTATTTTTTATATCAACAAAATTCCCAATCCTCATCCCACCAAATTAAAGCTTGTGGTTGAATAATCTTTAGTCTTTTATTTCTTTTATAGACTTTAAGTTCTTTTGCATCAACATGACTATAGTGGTATCAGGGGAGCAATGGATGGTAGCAAAACCACAACACAAAAATCATGCCTACTAAGAAGAACATTTTGATGTGCAGCTTATGTAGAGGAAAAAGGAGAAATCTATGAGGGCACGATACATAAATCAATGAGATCGTTATAGATATTACTTCATCAGTTAACTCACATTTTATTGTTGAGAGGTAATGACAAATAAGCAAAAAGAGAAAGGAGTATACGGTTACATGCATATGTATGTTTTATATTCATATTAGCTCCGCTACATCAAGTCATATGTCTTACTCTGCAAATCTGTAGCTAAAATCAAACTCATAATTTGCTTGGAGTAAATTGTATAATGAAATATCCGCTTTCTCTAGTCTTTAAAAATTGCAACATTTCAATTAATTATCTTACGGGAATAAACAAATAACAATTTTTAACTGATACATTGCAGTCTTTCTCAACTTGACAACATTATGATGCAGTAGGCAACATTATGATGCAGTAGGCAATCATATTATACTAAATATTTTGCAATTCTTTTCTTTTCTTATCTACAGAAGTTTCACATTTGAGATGTATATATGCATATTTGTGGCTTTATAAGCCTTATTTCAATGGAATTGTAGTTAGCACTTGCCAATTATAAAAATATCACTCAATAACAATTTATTCATAGCACACGAAACTTTTCCTTGTTTCAGGATAATGATTAAGAATGCAGCATACTGTAGTTAGCATGAGAAAACAAAATGACCATCAATTCACATCAAGGGGGGATGCTTAACCCTAAACTGCAGTGCAAGGAATGACGCCAAAGCTCATGAATTCCGAAAAACAGGATGATTACAAAAGCAACTAATTGAGATCAAGCATCAAAAGGAGCAATGTAAAATCTATACAAGTTTCATATATGTAAAATCTATATAAGTTTCATGATGGTTCCAGCAGAAACAAGATCTAGAGGACTCACCAATTGTGAGTTATTAAAAATGTCAAATATCTCGACAAAAGAGTTGCATAGTCTTGACAAGAGATTTTCTTAATGTGCATTACAAGAATATCAAGAATTACTCTCCCTGGCTAGGACTTGCATAGGCTCAATTTCCCCGATGATTCACAATAGTTACTCAAGATGAAGTAAGCAGGTACTGTTAGCAATTAAATGTGTGTGTGCCTGAGAAAGAGACTTACAATTGGATAGCAAGTGCACAAGGTTTAAAAGGTGAAAAAACAGAAGATGATGTCCTTGGCTTGACGTTCATCATTCAGAGTTATACCAACTCCATATTAATAGCATCAAATTTCTACCAGTGGGAATAACCAGGAAGTAGAAACCATTATCAAGCTCTTGATGTCCTATTCACTAGATAGCACATGCTAACAGGAGTCTATAGAAGAGAAAGATAGTAACTCTGAATTCTCAAAAAATAAAAAGGAATAGAGATACTAACAATGTAAGGAATTTAGATCCCAGATAAGCTCCCGATTTACCAGCTTAGCAGAAGCTTATAGAATTAGCATTCAAATTCAATCAATTTCTAACTACTACACATTTATTATCTCAAAATTTAAAAAAAAAAACAAGCAATTTAATAAAGTAAGCATTGACTGCAAAAGAAGCACAAGTCGAAGCCAAACCAAACAACAAAAGAGATTCACAGCCTCCAAGAGAAAATAGGATTTACCTTGGTTCAAACTCCACTACCTCCACTAGCTTATGCCCGTTCTTATCATTCCATTGAACCTTTCTGCGGACTTTGTCCGAGTTTCTTGACATCCCACCTCTCCTAGGAGGCAACAAGGAATTAGACTCGCTGTCGTCTTCTACATCATCAGTCTTATCCTCAACTTTTGAACCGTCCACATGTACCAAATCATCATTTTTCAACCCATTAGCATCCTTAGCATCCTTATCCATCGACAGTTGACACAGACCTCCCACAAGAACACAACACTCACAAAGCTATTCCACCAATCAAGTTTAGAGGAATCAGAGCAAATGATAGATCACCAGTGAATGACTTAAAAGGTTCTTTCCATTACCAAAAAAAAATATCAGGACACAACAAACCCTAATCCCAAAAGTTTGTGCTTTTGGTGGTTAACGTTAAAAGAAATAGCTGTGTGACAATGGAAGTTACGAGGTCAACGCTAAGTTATTGAGCTGATCAAGCTCTAAACAGAATAAAATCAAGAAATTTAAACCCAGAACAAGAAATAAGAGAACTCATTGAAAGGGAAACAATAAGTGGCAGCAAGTATGGAGCTTTAAGTCACTTTCAAGTGATGATAAGATATATTACAAAGGAAAAGAAGGTTAAGGCAGAGATAATGAGATTAATTGAAGAGCAAAGCAAATCAAACAAGTGCAAGAAGGAGGCCATCTAATCTAAAGCAACAAAACCCGGATCCTTAAAGAAGAACAGAGAATCACGATTCACAAAAAGCATAGTATCAAACAGGTGAAGTGCGCCTCCTCTGTTTTTCCTTTTTCACAGGCGAGTGCGTTTGACAAGTGCTCAAAATGGGACCGTAAGTATACTTCCTGACACTAGATCAAACGGAGGTTATTGTTTGGCAGGTGGGACCCAGTAGATCAGGTTGATAGGAGTCGGTTAATATCGTTGTAATTTAGGGCGGAAGGTTATGTGGAACTTCACTTTCAATGATATGGCTGGACAACTGTATTTTTAATCTTTTAATTAAATTTTTTTAGTTAAATCTTTGATTATTAAACTTTTTGATATAACTTTTATATTTGTAAACTGTTTTTTGTTAATATTCTTAAACCAAAAACTTAATAAGTTTTTTTGGTCTCCCAGGAGGTATCCACTGGGCCGAAGCCGGTGACTAATCCCCCTTCACGGTACTGATACATCCCTTGCAAGGGCGGCCGCTAGCTCAGGAGTTTGCTTCATTTCCAAGGGCAGGGATCGAACCCTGAACCTTTTCATTAAGCGACAAAGGTATGTGCCACCTACACCAACGGGTTACATAAAAATAACTTGAACATAAGGTAGGTGATGATAAGTTCATGACTGAACCACTCAGACCACAAATAACTCCAATCTACAAACCCACTTCAGGTTCATGGTTCATTTTTGATAATGTCCTATTAATAAAATGGATAGATTGACTATTAAAATTTTAATAATTAAATATTTAAGTAAATAAAAAATGCTAATTTTAAAAATGCTAATTCTAACTTATTGGTTATTTTATTAAGTATGGTTACTCTAAGATGTTTGATAGGTTGGGTTTTCTTTAAAGTTGGAGCAACCGTGAGTCCAAAGCAAACAAGAAACTTGTGATTTTGTTCGTCTCTTTGCATAATGGGATGATACTTTCAAGGTAAATTCATCTCTTCTTTGATTTTTACAATACAAATTATTAAAATAAATTAAAAGAATTATAAATTAAATTAAAAAAATAGTCAATCTGATCGAATTGTATAATTTTTTAATTATTAGTAAAAAATTACCATATCTCATTGTAAAATTCTAAAATGTCGTGTTATGGGGAAATATAATAATTATCACATATGCATTATGTTTATGTAACGCCCCAAATTAGGGGTTAGATGATTACGGACATTTAGTACGTATATACGTGCTATGTAAAGATTTTGGCATGCATACATGACATTTCCGGTTTTTGTGCCTAAGGCAATTTTATTATGATTAACGTGGTTATTGGGTTTGAAAAATTATTCTGAGTGAGCCAT
>JANKOE010000206.1:81840826-81853324 GCA_026284465.1 Erythroxylum citrifolium | reverse complement strand
TTCAGTTCGATTAATTCGTTTTATCCAATATGTTTTCGCTTCGTTATTCGTATCCGTTCTCCGCTTTTCCGGTTGGGGCCCGATTCCTGAGAACGGATCCCAACAGTAATCAGATACTTGTTCTTGATTGTGATCTTATTAAGTGCTTGGTAGTCGATGTACAACCGAAGTGATCCTTCATGTTTCCTTTGAAACAACATCGGTGCTCCATAAGGTGCTTTAGAGGGACAAATGTATCTAGCATCCAGTAATTCCTTCAATTGTCCCCTCAATTCTTCAAGCTCTGAAGGTGCCATTCGATATGGAGTAAGTGCGAGAGGTTTAGTTCCAGGTTCCAATTTGATAGCATGATCTACCTCCCTCTTTGGTGGGAGCTTTTTTGGAAGTTCTACAAGCATTACATCCTCAAACTCTTAAAAAAACCTCTTGAATGGGTGCGAGTGCCCTAACTCCCCCATCCAATGAACATTCCTCCAGCTTGAGAGTGGCCAAATAAGTAGGCTCTTGCCGCTTTAGGCCTCTAGATAATTGGAGAACATATACCATTCTTTCCTCTCCAGTTTCCCTTTGGACGGGCACAACACATGGTTAGTCGTTCTTTATAATGCACATGGTGTTGGCATTAGGAACTAAGAATGCCTTCACCACGTCTAAAAAGTCAATCCTTAATTAAAATTCATGGCTATCAATGGGAGCAATAGTGATATCGACCTCACCTTGCCATTGACTAATGCGAATTGGCGTCCCACGAGCCACGCCTTCAATAAGGAACTTTTTGGCATTAATTTCATCAACATGGCCCTTCTCCTTTTAGTATGCTAGGCCTATTTCCCTTGCTAGCTCCTTGGCCATGTATGTTGTATCAGCCCCAGTGTCCACCATGGCTTTCAAAGTCTTACCTCTGATTTGAGTCTCCACGTACATGCGACCTCGGGATCGCTCCTCCCCTTTGGCTTGAATTGCATTGAGGAGTTTTATTGAAGCAATCCTCTTATCCTCTTCTTTTTCTTCGACAGAAGAGACAATAGCAGCAAGCTTCCTACGCTTTGGGCACTTGAAGGCTCGATAAGGCCCGTTATATAAGAAACATGCTACCTTTGGTTTGAAACTATCTTCCCTCCCCTTGTCTTTGTCTTTGTCTTTGTGGGCTTTTCCTTCCTTAGGAGACTTCTCCTTATCTCCCCTACCTTTGTCGGAATTGATGGGATTTTTTCTTTGGCCCTTTGTCGTATCTTTACGCTTGAACTTGATGAGAGACTCGGCTACGACCATGGCGGTGGCTAGGTTTTGTACACCTCACCTTTGTCCTTCAAACTTGGCCCAATCGGATAAGCCATCAAGGAAGCAAAATAGTGCATCCTTTTCTCCCATGTTGGGGATTTCCAACATCAACTCGGAGAAGTCCTTAGCATATTCACGAATATGGTGCTCTTTATGTTGGAGGCGACGAAGCTTACCCCTAGCTTCGTGTTCGGCATTCTCGGGATAGAATTGCCTTTTGAGTTCCCTTTTAAAATCAGCAAAAGTATCAATGGTGTAGGTGCCTCGCTTGACGTCCTCACAGCGGCGCCTCCTCTATACAATAGCCATATCTTGTAAATAAAAAAGACATTACGTACCTTTGTGGTTTCATCATCGATGCCCACTGCTTCGATGTACCTCTCTATGTTGAAGATGAAGTTGTCAATTTCCTTTGCACTCCTTGTCCCACCATAGGCTTTGGGATTAGGAACTTTAACCTTGGTCGTATGTGAGGATCCCCCCTGACCAAGGTCGTCTTGCACAACTTAAGCTCCACCTTGAGATTCTCGACCTCCTCCTTATAAGCGAGCTTCGAAATTGCCTTAACCACCATATTTAAAGCACCTTGCATTTCTCCTCGCAGCTCCTTGTCGTCACCTTTGGACTCGAGCATTGAAATGCGTTGGTCCATGTCATCGATCCTTTCCCTTAAATTGGACATGGCAGCATTCATCCTTGCCAACCTCTCCTCCATGGCGGACATGATGTCCCTTGACTTCTCCTTTCTAGCCCTATCAGCAGGCTGTGGGTTGGAGACTTCGGATGGTTGTTCGGTCGTCATCTTGTGCAAGATTTCCTTTCATGAAAGCTTCCTTACAGAACCTGGATCTGATGCCAACTATCACGAGATTTCTTTCGCTCGAACTCCACGTGCGACACTAGTACACTTTTCTCCCAAACTCAAGTGTAGCTAGTTAGCCTTCCCCGAAGATGCCTACTTGAACTATGAAAAACTAAGCAACCAAAGAAGACACGAATAAAAGATCTTAAGGAAGCTTGGATACTTCTATTGCTTTAAACTCTTAAATTCTTGGTTGGTTACAAATGAGAGAGACATCCCTTTTATATAGTCCTTCACCTCCTTAATGGACAGTGAGGATTGATTTGATCCAACAGTAGAGATTAGTCCCTACAAAATATCTCTTTTGTATAAATTACAATAATGCCCCTATCTAGAATCTTCCATACTACTCTAGATGCTTCATATACTATCTACATATTTACACCATTCTACAACCTTTTATAATATTTCATAATGTTCTATGAGCTTCCAGTGTCTTCTATAAAATTCTACCAAGCTCTAGAAGACTCTTTTGAGCAAAACCTCACCTTGTAGCCTCTAAAACATGCAAAACGTGACATAGAGGAGGGGGAATAAGATACCAAGTATTGTTGTGACGAAGAGTATTGAACTCATTAAGCATGGCCTAGTGCCAGTGAGAACATTTGTTTGCTTGAGTAAAAGAAGTATGATTTGGATCAAGAAACATAGGAACAATGGTGTTGTAAATAGAGTGGTCAGAAAATTTTTAAAGATCGAGTATGGTCCCAAGTGTAAATGATCATTGGATGAGAAGAGGAGGATATTAGTCGAGGAATAGGTGGAATAGGCATGTATGAGGGTACAATAGGTATAAGTGAAACATAAATAGTCAAGACCGGTAAGAGGGGAGAACTAGAAGGTGGTGAAGGAGCAGAGTATAAGTGAAATTGTAATGGTAAAGATAGAGAAGTGATAGGATAGAAACAAAAGTTGGGTTGAAGATTTGCAAACTGAGATTCTAGAAATCTAACATGTCAAGAAATATAAAATTTATTTGTGGAAGGATCATAACATTTGTATCCTTTATAATTGGAGACTTAGCCTAGGAATACACATGGAATGGATTTGGGTATGAGTTTATCATTTTTAGTGTGAACAAGAAAAGGAAAACAAGTGCAATCGAAAACATAAAGATGATTAAAGGAAGGAGAATAATTGAACAACATTTCGTGAAGAGGTTTAAAAAGTAGGTAGAAAATGGCAAAATATTTATAAGGTAAACAATAGTGGAAAAGGTTTCATACCAGAATCGTCTCAAAAGAAAGCTATGAACAAGAAGAGTGATTCTTGCTTTAGTCATATGACGAATTTTTCTTTTAGCAACACCATTTTGTATGAGGTTTGAGGATATGAAATATAAAAGGAAATGTTGTAAGTGGTGAGAAAAGTAACAAATGATCCTTTGATAGGTCCATCATATTGAAACAACTTGATTGTTGTTGAGAATAAGTTATCAACAACGGATTTGAAAATTTGAAATCCTTGTAATGCTTGAAACTTATGATTAAGAGGAAAAATTCAAGTGTAACAACTAAAATTATCAATAAAAATGATAAAATATCATGAAACAGAGAGTGATAACTCAGGAGAAGGTCTCCAAATGTCGCAATGAATAAGTTAAAGAGGTGCAATATATAATCTAACAGATGTAGAAAAGGGAAGACGACAACTTTTTCTTTGAAGACATGAATTACAATCGAGATGGGTACGAGTGGAGTAGATGGAAATAATTTTGAAAAAGTTTGATTTCATGGATGACCAAGACGTTGATGCTAGAGGTGTGAAGAAGCACGTTGAACACCAAAAGCCATGAGATTTGTGAAATTCATAGGAACCTTAAGAGGATAGATTATTGTGGATATTTCTCACGAGAAGTATAATCTTGGTAAAAAGGTCCTTTATAACATATCCAGAGGGATTAAACTCAATTAAACAATAATTGTCTTTAACAAATTGAGCAACGGAAAGTAAATTGGCAATGAGGTTAGGCGCAATGAGAATATTATTGAAATATAATGGTTGAAACTTTATAGGGAAAGATAAGGAACCTTTGGAAGTAATAGGAACAGTAGTACCATTACCAACAACAACTTGATCACTACCATGATATAGTTCAATGGAGTTGACAGTATTGTTGTTGGGTGTCATGTGGGAAGAAGCACCATTGTCAGGAAGCCATTCGATGGATGATTAATATGTGATGCAAAGAAAGCGAGTTGAATTTGTGATGGTCAGAGGAAGGAGTGGAAAATTTATCATGGGATTGCATGTAGCAAAAATGACAAATAACAACTATGTGACCAAATTTCTTACGAATTTGACGTTTTGGAAGTTGAGAATTGGATTTGGGTCAAAAAGTGGAATTAGGAAATTGGGTTGAAGTGTTTAAGTGAGTTGGGTTGTAAGGATTGGGCTAGTGGAGATATGGATTGGGCTAAGTCTAATGGGACAACTTGGATGGGATATTTTAGTCTGGGCCAAGGCCTAGGAAATTAAGTGAAGGCTCGACCTAAGATGGATTTAAAGAAGACCTAGAGAGATCTTGGTGTCCCAAATACTCTAGCTAGTGCCAGGAGCCAAATATATCACCATTGTCATAGAAGGGGTGACACCCTCGTTGAGTGGTGAAGCCAATGTCTAGCGGGGTTTATGGAGGGATAACAATTTTTGTTCATAAAGCAGCAACTTTGCGCACAACTTGGAGAAGGAAGGAGGGTTTTCGCGATTCTCCACAGTGGTGACGAAGGATTCATACTTTGGGGAAACTTCATTGATTACAAAGAGGACCAAATCTGTCGACTGACTGGGTCTCCTATGGCTGCCAAATCTTCAGCGATAGTTGCAATGCTAGTGAAATAATCAATGATAAAGGAGTTACCCTTTTGAGTGTTGCAAAGACGAAGGCAAAGGCGAAGAAGAGAACGTTGAACTATGGTTTATTGAAGAAAATGAGTTTCGAGAGCTGTCCAAAGACTTCTGGTGGTGTCACAGCCAAGGGCAAGAGATGCAACAGAGGAGGTAAGTGTTGCAGTAAGACTACAGTAAGTTAACTTGTTTTATTTTTTCACCACAAGTATTCTGCTAAGGAAGATGAGGTGTCTTTGGTTGATGCATGGTGTTCGGATGGCGGAATGATGGATCTATCAATGTATCCAAGTAAGTCACAAGTAAGTATAATTGCTTTGACTTAAATTTGCCACATGAGATCATTGCCACTGCGGAGGTTGTAATAAAATTGGTGACATTGGTAATTAGCAGTGATGTGGTTGCAATATGTATTTTGGGCCTTCGCCCTTGTGTCAATTCTCCATTTTTCATAGTTGAAACTTCAATTAAATCTAAACATATTTGGTTGGCATGGATCCTTGCTTGGGAATGTAATTTTTTTCCTAAAATTTATATTATCACGTTTGGTTCATTTTTTTAAGTAGTTAGGAAAGTAAAAACTTTCTCAATCTAAAGAAAGTAGTAGCACTTTACTTGGATTCTAAATCCTAGCGCTCCCTTAGTATTTAGATTACTTTCCTTAAGAATTTAATCTAAAAAACATGCTAGCCAATTTAACCCTTCCTTATCTCTTAACTCTACGACAACTCTTTTTTAAAACCCTACCCCCTCTTCAACTATTATTATTGTTCTCTCATTAGTAAGACTTTTGATATTTTTGCTCAGAAGTTTCAATCGATAATCTTCAGGTTCATATTTTTCCTTCTTACTTAACTTAGCAAATTGAAATTCTTAACACAAGTTGAACGTATTAGAGCTAGAATAAAACTTATAAATAATCTAAATCATATGGATTATTTTTTCACTCTTCAGGTGCTGACAAAGAAGAATATATAAGGCAGATTTAAAGGGTAATTAGTTTTTAAATTTTATCTTTATACTCACTTGAGGGTTTTTTAGTATTTTTCAATACTATATTTATGATATAATAGTATTATATGATTAGAATATCAAAAATGAAAAAATTAACATTTAGTAATATAACTTGTATTACAAATTAACTCTATTTAACGATTTCAATTTTTATTTAGTTTGTAAGGATATAATTGAAAACACAAGTCAAAATTAAATTACGTACATTCCATAAAATACTGTTGTATATATCAAACACTATAATAAGAACCCCGGCAGGGCCTTGATGTATTATGTATAGCTGAATGGATGGCAGATGTAGTAAAAAAAAAGTTTAAATTGGCTAGCTGTGATACGATGAACATAGAATAAAGCTAAGAAATTATAGAATAAAATGAATTGTATTGATTTCTCCTACGTATTGTTTTAAAGCCTACACGTATTTATACATTATTTGAGATAAGACGAATCAATTTGTATTTAATTACTTAATTCAATCTAATCTAAATAATTTGATTGTGCATGATTTAAACTAAACAACGATGATCAGATGATGAAAGATGCTTACCTAAATTAAGATGATGCTTGCTTATCTAAACTAGCATGATGTGAATATCACGAGAGAATCCAAAAAAAGGAGTTTTAGATGCAGACAAAACCTCTCCAACCGTAATTAAGAAAAGGAAACAAAAAAAACATGTAAGTACCCACCCAAGCCTTACATGGCATGACGAAAGCCGAGAGGGAAAGCCAAAGCAATCGCACGCCATCTCACCCTCATGCAAATTCAGACGTGACAAGCTATTGACACCACACAACCAAAACGTTCGAAACCTGCCACAACACTACTCTGCTTTTATCTGCATGCCTGCCACGTCAGTCCCAAACCAACTCTTTCATAGTTTTCTTTTGATTCCCACAACCTGCGGTTCCAAGAGCAGAAGAAGAAAAGGAAGAGAAGATGGCTGGTGGAGAGATTAGTAGAGATGCTTTGGCAAGAGAGGCTCCTTATGCACCTGTTACTTTTGAGAGACCTGTTCGCGATGACTTGGACGATAAACTTCCCAAGCCTTGTGAGTTCGACTTTAATTCGTCTTCTTCTTCTTCCTCTCGTCACTTTTTGTTATCTGGTTTTTCTTTAACTACGATTGAGAGAAATTGCCTGTGATGGTGGGTTTATTAACAGACATGGCAAGAGCATTGGAAGCTCCTGATACGGAACATCCGTACGGAACACCAGGCCATAATCATCATGGCCTGAGTGTCCT
Source organism: Erythroxylum citrifolium (assembly GCA_026284465.1). NCBI lineage: Eukaryota > Viridiplantae > Streptophyta > Magnoliopsida > Malpighiales > Erythroxylaceae > Erythroxylum > Erythroxylum citrifolium. The sequence continues at coordinate 81,846,073 of JANKOE010000206.1, read as the reverse complement.
TCAGCAGCATGTAGCCTTCTTTGACCAGGACGAAAATGGAATTGTATACCCCTGGGAAACTTATTCTGGTAATCACATCCACTTCTTGAAACCAAGTTCTATGCTGCTCGTACTTAGCTTTTTTACTTTCTTGTGAACACCAACCAAAATAGGATTGCATTCAATTGGTTTCAACCCAATTGCTTCTCTCATTATGGCTGTTGTCATCAATGGAGCCTTGAGTTATGCTACTCTCCCTGTAAGCACTCCAAGCTTTTATTGGGATAAAAAAGGATTGTTTCATAGAGAAAAACGCATTCTTGATGCTTCTCTTGACAACCGCAGGGATGGTTCCCTTCACCCATTCTTCCAATATACATATCCAACATCCACAAAGCCAAGCACGGGAGTGACTCAGGAACTTATGACACAGAAGGAAGGTAAGCAAGCATATAAGTTACTGTATAAGCTTTAACTTGCATGCTTATAAAGTTATATGTCACTGCGGTAATGCAGGTATATGCCTGTAAATCTCGAAAATATATTTAGCAAGTATGCTCGGACAGTGCCTGACAAGTTATCATTTGGAGAGCTGTGGGACATGACCGAGGGGCAACGACTTGCATTCGACATATTTGGATGGTTTGTTTTGCTTCTCCTGAATCATTGTCCCTTAGCTTTTGTCTCTGCACTTCTCAATTCAGGAGATTTAAACAATCCATCATGCAGGGTTACTAGTAAGCTAGAGTGGGGACTTCTCTATGTTCTTGCAAGGGATGAAGATGGCTTCCTGTCGAAAGAAGCAATTAGAAGCTGTTTTGATGGAAGCTTGTTTGATTACTGTGCTCAAATGAACATGTCTGCTGCTGAGGGTAAGATGCGTTAAAAAGCCTGTTAAGTCATGGAGACAACAATTACGAATGTCAATCCAGTTTTCTGTCTTGCCTGAAGCTAACGGTGTAATAAGCATAAAGATGGTCTTTTGACCCGTGCAAATAGTTCAGATTACACCAGATTACCAGTAAACGGGTTTTCATTTGGCTCTACTTCTCAGCTTTGTATCTTGAAATGCTTGAACTGATCTTTTCGGGATCTATATCTGTTAGTAAAATGCTTAGTTAATAGCCAATTCCAGGCGTCGTAACCAAAATATCCTTTGACATAATCAGCATTATCAAAATTACATACAGCCAATCTTGACGCAACCGATCAAAAAATCTGAACTTACAAGTCACAACTAACTTGGAAAGAAAACTTAAGACAGATACTCTCAACTTTCAGAACTACAACAAAATTTAGAGGTCGTTTAAAACATTAAACAATGGCATTAGCTGCACTTGCAATCCTTGGCCACAAATCAGCACACTCCTTACCAATAGGGCCGGTAATCGCCGAACCTAACAACAAACGGAACATTAGCCATTAACAGCAAGTTACGTGCACTGAATCAATATAAATTCCACGGGTAAATAATGCTCCCAGGATTGAGTAGGACGCTCTTAACAACAAAAGAGAGGAAAAAGAAAAAGAAATACATATCATCTATAAATTTTACCTTTCATCTCGCCCTTTGGATTCACAATAACACCAGCGTTGTCTGCAAAGATACAAATGAAGCCATTACTTTAGTTCTTTCAAAAACAGATAATTTTTGTATCAAAAATACAGTTACTATAATCAACTTGTTTGTTATTATAATACCAAGCAAGCAAGCAAGATTTTATGTTTCTGCAAAGTTTAAGTGTCGTTACTAAAATTTCTTCTCCGGTGCACTTCAGATCTCAATCAGCACATGGAGGTGATCAAAATGCAAAGTATAGTTTCGTGAATTTATATTTTTTGTATAGTGTGCATTTTTCTATTTTTTAATCTTGAATTTGAATTTTTAAGTATTGTGATAAATGTTTTTAAAAATATGTCATTTAAGATTTATGTGGAAATGTCATACCTCCACCTAAACAGCACTATGAGGTTGCTGTGTATCCATCATTTAACAAAGTATCTACTCATTAAACAAATTCTAACAAAAATCGAAAGTTCGTCTTCTAAGTAACAGAATATAAAATATTTCAATATTCAAGTTTAAGAATAAAAAATAATAAGAAAATGCACACTATATGAAATATATATATATAATAGGACTAGATAGCAATTAAGAAAAATAACTATAAATTAAAAAAATCAGGATGACTGATAATAAGAAAATGCGCTTAACATGGTTAATACGAAAGTGCAGCCTGGACCCTAACTATGTTAGAGCAGAGAAAGTTCATAACCAAACCTTCTGTTGTTTTTGTTTATGGAAGTGTAGCTAAAACAAACAATCTCTACACCATATTGTTAGAAATATATGGACTAATATAATCACAACATTAATTCCATATTCACAACCATTAATTGAATTGCCTAATGTATGTTTAATAATCATATTGAGATGGTTAATAATTTACTAATTGCATTTGAAGCACATGATAGTACCATAATAACTATATATTAGGCCATTAAACTATAATTCATCACATCTTTAAAATGACACAATTAGCCTTTATTCTATCCCTTAGGGTAGAACATGTTAAAAACATAACATATGGTGAGTCTTTGTGTGGTTGCCGTGAGTGTGATGAAAATGGGTCTTCTACTATAAGTTTTCTCTCTTCCACAAGATTTGTTGATATTGAAAGGTTGTCGTGTCTACAATGGAGGGAATGCATCAAGATTCCATGCCAAACATTAGAGGTATGTTTATTTATTGTGTAGTTAATGCTCTAAATAAAATGTGGATCTTGGCATTGTGGCATTGATGACTACATTTATGAACAACACATATTGCCAGCAAGTCAACGATGTTGAGCTTATCTTAAGAATAGACACAAAAAACCCACTTTACACAATACTTGACCCATTTAGTACAATATACTGATTCCAGGCCGCAGCCTGCCATTACTACACACCCGAAGAGGGATATACACAATTAAGGATGCCACATAAGCAATCCTGTACTTGTTTTATTCGAGATGCCATGCAAAATATATAAGGCCAACATAAAAGATCCAGACTTTAATGAGTATATTATTTACTGTTCATAAAGAAAAAAGGGGTCTGGAGCAAGTGTAGAGATGGCACCAAGGGTGAAAATGTGAATGAAAGAGATAAACCTTGCAGAACTTGTACACTAGAGAATCAAACTACAAAGGGTAAAAGAATCAAATAGGACAACCACTGCATCCTATAAGGAACCTTTAAGGTTAGAAATTTAAGGATAAAACACCTAGATCACACTATAAATCAAAGTCAATCTTCAGTATATAGCAAAATAAAGTTTTATACACGAAGGGCTTCAATCTTTCCAACTTTTGCCAAGACACATCCAATAGCTACCAATGCAATGCAGCAAAAATCTCTAGGTAACAATAAAAGCAAAAACAGCAGCACGAAAAAAGTTGCATGGAAAAATTAAAAAAAACCACACAATCTAACACCAACTTATTATGGTTAAACAATTGGAAGAAAGAAAAAGGACCTTCAAAGTACATGAAGACACCGTCCTTTCTGCGCCAAGGCTTGCGCTGGCGGACAATGACTGCAGGCATGACCTTCTTCCTGAGATCAGGTTTACCCTTCTTGACAGTGGCCATAACCATATCCCCAACACAAGCGGATGGCAAACGGTTCAAACGACCCTTGATTCCCTTCACCGAAATGATGTATAGGTTCTTAGCACCTGTGTTGTCAGCACAGTTCACAGTTGCTGCCACTGGTAGACCCAGTGACATCCTGAATTTGTTTCCTGCAGATCCACCACGTCCTGTATAACAAATAAAATGATTACTTGGTAACAATTTCTCAAAAAACAACTGATTCTTGGGAAAAGCTAATAACTTTTCCCCTACACCTAGTGAAGCATAATCAATTTGATGAATCGGTAAATACAGACTTCTGATTCAAAGTGCAGCAATCGCGTAAGCATGTGACTGCATATGATCAAAACCAGGTAAGATAAACTGCTAAAAGCATTCAAACTAAATTTAGAAACAAAAAAGTCAGATTATGCGTCGGTTAATTTCTTTTCAACAGTTTCATATTCTAAGTAAATAAACACGATCGAAAACTTTTCACAAAACTCAGCAAACAAAGAAGTGAAATTGAGACACCGATTGAAAGAAGAAGCATACCTCGCTTCGACATTTAGGCTGCTGAAGGCAAAACGAGGGCTTCAGTAGGGTTTTTGAGATGGCTATACGGAGTGGTTTACAAATAGGGTCTCGGTTACACTAAAAGAATAAAGAGCAGAAACCAGTGAAGTTGTTTAGGCCTAATGACCCGTTAGTGCTGCGCCAGATTCGGTCCATTACCGAATCGTTATTTATGGGCTTCGTAAGGGGTCTATAATACATTTTATTAAACCAATTAAACTTCTGATCTGAATTCAGCTTAACAATGAACATTGTTAAATTATGGGCAGAGCATGAGCTTGGGTGACCTCTGGATGCTGAGACCTAGGATCAGGCCAAAGTCAAGCCTAACTAGGCCCAAATAACCTGATTAAAATTTGAGCTCAACTTGACCGATCTAAATTTTTTTAAAAAAAATTAAAATGTAAAATAATACCGTTTTGTTTACACGGGTCAAAACCTCGAGCCTGGGCTTAGGCTGTTGTCATCGCTACATTAAACCCTTGAAGTAGTCGAGTTAAACTTGTTCAACCATTTAAAATGATACAATGTCAGTTTAGTTTTACTAATCAAGATAATATCATTTAAATCTTAAACTTCTTAAATTTAGAAGATTAAAACAATGTCTATAAAATCAAAATAATATCATTCTAAAGAGAGAGGTTAGACTGTTTGAACCATCCTCTTATATCTTAATGATGGCAAGAAATTTGGTTAATTTAAATTTAATATATTCTTAAAGGCTAAGATAATATCGTTTTGAAAAAATTAAATAAAAATATTATTTTAAAAAATAATTTATACCGTTTTATAAATTCTTAAATTTGAGTTTGACCCGAGGTTAATTAAATTTAAGTTGTTGACTTCTATTTAACCAGTCCACAAGCAACTCCATTTGAATCCGAGCTCAACTCAACTTAACCTAAATTTTTTCAAAAAATTAAAACTTTTAAACGTTGTCATTTTATTTATGTAGCGCTCCAAATTAGGGGTTAGAATATTAAAGAAATTTAGTACGTTTTAAGCTTGCTATTTGAGTATTGCTAAATTGTGCATAAGCATTTTGGCATGCATTCATGACATTTTCCGGGTAAAT
>JANKOE010000206.1:81813597-81827334 GCA_026284465.1 Erythroxylum citrifolium | reverse complement strand
AATAATGCTAATAATAATACAAACTATTGAATTACAAACCATTCATAATAAAAATACCATTTAATTACATCTTCCTAATCATATTAAAGACTAAGGGCAAATAAGTCATTTTCACTATTTTCTGTCTCTGTCCCCTACAACCAAACACATCTGTCCTGGAGGCGGAGACAAGATTCTCTGTTCTGTCCACCATCAACCAAACAGCTTTCTGTCCCCAGTTTCTGTTCCGTCCTGTCCTGTTCCGTCTCGTCCTATTCCGTCTCCAGCAACCAGAAACGCTAACCAAACACAGCGTTACTACTACAATCTCTTCTTTGAAGGTTAGGCATGTATACTTAATTTTGTTATCATTAAATTATAACTATATAGATGTTTAAAGGGTAGTCATACACAAGGATTCTAATACAATTTTTTTATTCAAATCAAGTTAATTAAGTTAAATTTAAATTAATACTTTATTATAATTATTTTAAATTATTAATTCAATTCTAATTTATGTCTCTAGATATCATTTTTCATTAAACGAAAATGTTAAAAAATTAAATTTTAATTTTAAAATTTTTTCTAAAGCATTGGAGTGGTCCCCTCGAGTACCCTCCTCGGGCCTCGAGTACCCTCCTTTGTTCACTGTCTTCTTTGGTGGCGCTTGGTCGATGTGCGATTGAGCATCCCAGTTGTGGGAAGGAATGATGGAGAGAGATGAAATCCTCCTGAATGTACTTGCCGACTCTGACGAGGAAGAGGAGTTCGATTCTGTTCCTCACCGCACGCTCGATGAAATACTTAACGACTCCTATTCATCGTCCAGTAGTCCTTCGTCTCCTCCAAGCAATCACAATCGCCAGTCTCACCTTCTTGATTTCTCCCAAGACTTATCTGAATCCCTGAAGTTTGTACAGTCCCTGATTGTAGATGATGATAAGTCTGATCATCAGTCAACAGTCTCTAATCAAGAGAAGGTTAGGTCTAGTAGTGGGATGTTGACAAGTAGGGTCTCTTCTTCTTCTAGAACATTGCCTTCATTGTTCACAGGGGTAAGATCAAACGGGAAGCCTGGGGCCGCGCTTGCTGCTGCCGTCGCAGCTTCTCGATCGGTCCCAACCCCACATGCGGCCGCCATCAAGTCCAGGAGGAGGCTGTTAGATACCCGAGATTCGGATTCCAATGATGTTGAATATGATGCTGTCTCAAATGGGGATTCCAATTCCAATTCAATTGTATTTGGCACAGCCTCAGCTGAGAATGAAGCTCACATGGATGATTCCAGTCTGACTAGAGATGGGAACTCGGACAGCTTGTTAAAAACTGTGGTTGAGCCAGTGCTATCTACGGAAAATTCAAGGTTTAGTAATGACGACCATCAGGAGGCTTCAGATAGTGCTGTTACATCTACAGCAATTGATTGTGAAAATAGGCAGGATGCTAGTGAAACTGATACTCATTCATCACCTGGGCTTGATGAGGATGTTTTGATCAAAAAGGAGGATTATGAAAACGAGGGAAACATGACAATGGTGCCATCAGAAGAGGTGGATGGTCTAGAAGAAGTTGTGCATACTCCTGGAGATACAGTCGGAAGCCAGGAGGAATCTGGTTCAGTGAGTGACATTTCAGAGCTTGTAGAGGAGAGAATTGGGCAACTGGAGAATGAGAGGATGAGTAAAATAGCAGAAAAGAAACTGAGGCCCCCTTTGAAACCGCTTGAACTGGCAGAAGAACTTGAGAAGAAACAAGCCTTTACTGGCTTGCATTGGGAGGAAGGTGCAGCTGCACAGCCAATGAGGCTTGAGGGTGTTCGTAGAGGGTCCACTACTTTAGGGTACTTTCACATTGATGCTGATAATGTGGTCACTGGGGCGATTGCTTCTCAGCAATTGAGGCGGGATTATGGTTCCGCATATGTATTGGCAGTTCATCTTAACTACATTGCTGTTGGGATGGCAAAAGGTGTGATTGTTGTTTTCCCTAGTAGATACTCTACTCATAACCCTGACGTTACAGATGCAAAGGTTGGTTCATTTGACTTATTTTCTGTGTGTCTTTGATGCCTTTGTTGTCTCTTTCTTTCTGTCTCATGTTTGGTATAGTTAGAACGCATATTCTGGATAAACTAGGGCTTAATATTCTATTATGCAGAACGAAACTATGCTTAATGGGCAATTTGAGGAGAAGTTTGGATAAATATTTTAGTGTTTCTTCTTTGATATGATAGAAGAGAAATCTCCTTGGTTTTAGCACATCCGAGGCAGTTTCTTAAATATGCAGCAATTTCCTAGAACATGAGCTTGCATATTTAAAATTCAAAACACTTGGCGCTAATAATTTCCATTTTAAAGAAATGTTTTTGTGTTGAAATTAATCCATTTGGCGAAGCTTTTTGCTTTTTAATTGTACGGTCACTTTTAATAATAGAAATGATGGCTGCTGAAGCATCTCATAAATCAATCCAGATGTTGATACTTGGTTTGCAAGGGGATCGATCACTTTCTCCAGTGACTTCTATGTGCTTCAATCAACAAGGAGATCTACTTTTGGCTGGCTATGATGATGGTCATGTTACTGTTTGGGACATCCAAAAGGCAGCTGCTGCCAAGGTTATTACAGGGGAGCATAATGCACCAGTAGTACATACAATGTTCCTTGGTCAGGAGTACCATGCTAGTCGTCAGTTTAAAGCAGTTACGGGTGATAGTAAGGGTCTGGTTCTATTACACGCTTTCTCTGTTGTTCCATTGATAAACAGGTTTTCCATCAAAACACAGGTAATATACCATCATATAGAAAAAAAAACTCTGCTATGCATTGACGGATAATTGCTTAGAATTGTTTGTACATAACATGCATCTGCATTATGCTTACCGAAGTGCTAACATCATGTTGCTTGGGTTTGACAGTGCCTGCTTGATGGACAAAAGACAGGCACTGTGTTAACTGCTTCACCTCTTCTTTTTGATGAATCTTGTGGAAATGTTCTGCCATCTCCCGTGGGAAATACTTCAGTTTCATCAAGTAGTATTGGTAGCATGATGGGTGGTGTAGTTGGAGCAGATGCTGGGTGGAAGTTATTCAATGAAGGCTCTTCTTTGGTTGAAGAAGGTGTGGTTATCTTTGCCACCTATCAAACTGCTCTGGTGGTATGAAGTCCTCTGATATTGCATAATCAATGTCCCAGTTTTAGGTTTTTCCTTTTTGAGGAATATGTTCAGGCCATGCCTTTGTTATAGGTCAAGCTTACTCCCAACCTGGAAGTATATGCTCAAATTTCAAAGCCAGAGGGGGTCCGGGAAGGTTCTATGCCTTATACTGCATGGAAATGCACCTCACAATCAAAAAGTGCATCAACTGGTAAGGCAATGAGTTCTTAAAAATTCTAGTTGGCAGCTTCCTAGAAAATGATTATGTTGTAGAAAATATTCCTACAGATGCATCAGAGAGAGTTTCTTTGCTCGCAATTGCTTGGGATCGCAAGGTTGAAGTTGCGAAGTTGATCAAGTCAGAGCTAAAAGTATATGGAAAATGGTCTATTGACAGTGCCGCTGTAGGTGTGGCTTGGTTGGACACTCATGTATGTGCTGTATTGCTGTTTCATTAATCATGTAGAAATTTCTTTGCATCAAAACTTGTTTAGCGTGAATGATTATGCATATTTTGTTTTCATCTTTTCCATAGATTTGAGGCCTAGTGACAGTTTTATTCTTGCACAGTTGCTTGTTGTTCTTACATTGGCCGGTCAACTATATTTGTTTGGAAAGGATGGGACTCCTATTCACCAAACTAGTTTTTCCCTTCATGTTTCTGGAGGGGATAATCTACTTGCATATCATACTCACTTTCTGAATATCTATGGGAACCCTGAGAAAGCATATCACAACAGTATAGCTGTAAGAGGAGCTTCTATATACATTCTTGGACCGATGCATTTAATTGTTTGCCGGCTTCTCCCATGGAAAGAAAGAATTCAGGTTCTGCGGAGTGCTGGTGACTGGATGGGTGCCTTGAACATGGCAATGACCCTTTATGATGGCCAAGCTCATGGTGTCATTGACCTCCCAAGATCTGTTGATGCGGTGCGGGAATCCATAATGCCCTATCTACTAGAGCTACTTTTGTCATATGTTGATGAAGTATTTTCTTATATTTCGGTTGCTTTTTGCAATCAAAGAGAAAAAGTTGAGCACAAAGAGGACTTAAAGAGTGGAGGCAGTTCTGTACATGTTGAAATAAAAGAACAATTCACACGTGTTGGCGGTGTTGCAGTAGAATTTTGTGTGCATATACAGAGGACTGACATCCTTTTTGATGAAATATTCTCCAAATTTATTGCTGTCCAACAGAAAGGTACTCTTTAAACTACCAAAAATTCGATGCTAATTTCCACTTGGACATCAAGGTAGTTTAAATCTTATATGGGGGCTAGAGTATGGCAACATCTTGTTGCATGTAGAGAGTGAAATGACATTGAAAAAGACATTTTTATAGAACAATATTAGGCAGTGGAGGTGCTACTTTGCTGGTCTGTTTACTGTGCATTTGATTTCAGTTTGCACAGAGTGTAAAACTGTTCTATGGTCATGCTATTCTGCAGATACGTTCTTGGAGCTTTTGGAGCCATATATCCTAAGGGATATGCTTGGTACTCTACCTCCTGAGGTATTGCTTCATGCTTGAGTGAATAGCCTTATAATTCTTTCTAGCGTCTTCACAATAACAAAAGCACATAGAGAAAAAGATAATGTGAGAAAAGTGTAATTGTTGCAAACTTTTTTTATTAATTTGTTGCCTCTTTTCTCTTATTTTTCTACTCTGTTAAAGATTATGCAAGCACTTGTAGAGCATTATAGCAGCAAAGGGTGGTTACATAGAGTTGAACAATGTGTCCTGCACATGGACATTTCTTCTTTGGATTTTAATCAGGTAATGTTTAAATATCTTTTTTGACAGTTGCTGTGTTAAGACTTTCCATTGAGAATTGTTAGTAACATTCTAGTTCTCTTTCAGATAGTCAGGTTATGTCGGGAGCATGCATTATATGGTGCTTTGATCTATCTTTTCAATAAAGGATTGGATGATTTCAAGACACCTTTGGAGGAATTGTTGGTAGTTTTGCAAAAGAGTCATACAGAGAATGCTAGCATTCTTGGGTACATCATCTTATTTTCTATATCTGTGGTTTTATAATGGTGTTGAATTTTTTATTACCTTGTTCTTTCCTGCAATAATTTATTTAATACTGACTTTCTTACTACGTTGGATTTGCTGGAAAATTTACGTCTTAGGATCAAAATCTTGGCAGTAGGTTGACTATGTCATAGAGTTCCAAAAATGGGTCTTCACAATACTATTGTTGATTTGCTTAATCTTTTGATAACAATATTTTCAGTTCTGTTTGAATAGTAAGAGTGATAACATGGCAATTTTGTGATTGGCAATAAAGTTTAAGTTGATTAGTTAACCTAGATGTTTGTGTTTTATGATATCACTGAATCTGGAGTTTTCTTCTTTCAAACAGGTACAGGATACTTGTTTATCTGAAATATTGCTTCTCAGGTCTTGCATTTCCACCAGGTTTGTGTTCACGCCTTGATATAATATGATGCCCCACTTTTTTAATTTGTTTTTGCTCTCGTCATTTTTGCAAATTCTGCTGCAAGTGAAGACGACTCTATTTGGTCAAATAACTTTTGGAAATTGCAGTAATTGTTTATCTTTCTCAAGATTTCTTTTGAGGAATAGTTTCTAATGAACTGATGATTTATTCAAACTATATATCCCCCTGAGGTTTATATAGTTTCCTACGCCATTGGAATCCTTTATTATGCTCCTCTGATCATTTTGAAGTGTTTGGTAATGATATGTGACAGATTTTGAATACTATGGCACAAACTGCTGGCATGTTCTCATCAGATGTTATTGTTTTTCTTTTCTCCATTCAACTCAACAGCTTAAGTTATTGGGTGAGGCATAAAAATGGTTATGTTCTAATACGCCTTTTCAACAAGTGTGGCCAAACACGACAAATCACAACCTACCAGAAACAAGGATAACCTTTTGACTTGAATGGTTGTCTGACATAATAGAAGAAATAGAACAGATTGTGGAATGATTTATTATTAATTTACCCTTATATTTGAAATGGAAGGACAATACAAGTTAATACTATTATTTCCTTTATAGGATCCATAACATGATAGTTAATCTCTAAAACTCCCCTCAAGTTGGGGTATAGATGCTTCGGTTTGTTACAAATCATCTTTATCCTAAATTTATATAATTTTGTATAATCTGTAAAGGGTTGGAACCTTCATTATATAATTATTGACCCTGACAAACCTTCATCATATGACCAAAGGATGATGAGAGTAGTGAATTGTTAAATCCTATGCATATGATGCATGTGATATAAATAATAATTCATAGAAGGATGATACTTGTATTTAGTTATATTTTCTTATGACTTTATGTGACAGAGTCATACGTATTATATTTTCAAAATTTGAAAAGTTCAAATTATTTAAATCTAAATAAAAGTTAAGCATTGGGAATCTTGAAGCTAGTAGAACATTAATAACTAAATGCTTGGTGTAATTTTACGTATTTTAAAAGAACTAAGCATTGAGACCACTAGGTCTTGGTCTAGCTTTGATATGATTAAGACCAAATAAAACTTTTTCCATATCATCAACATTGGAGGGCTTGAGCTATCTAGTTATATATATCTCTATGTTATGCTCTTTGATGAGGGATTTTACTTTAGAAGAGTTTGACTGTGACAGACTTCCTCGAACCACCACCGTTGAAGCCAATTTTATAGTATAGGAAAACCACAGTTGAGTTCTCCAACATACATGAGTGAAGTTGATCTATTAGTTGATATTGTTACTTCATCAGCTTAAAACAAAGATCTTCAGAGGCAAATTGGAACAAAATCTTTAAGAAAAAAAAACTATTCAATAAGAAATTCAAGAGAAAATCTCCAAATTCAAAAGAAAATAAAATTTTCAGGACTAAACAAAAAGTATCAATAGTATTATGGTGGTTCATCACCCAATGAACAGTATCACATAGTGATGTGGACGATGCTACTCCACCACACAACATTCCTCTTCTTTGTTCTTTTTAGGGTTTTCCAGGCTCTGATTCCCTGTAAAAATACAAATAGACAATTCAATGATTTACTACTGATTAGATTTTTTATCCCTTTTTTTATCTATAATAATAGGGCCATATAAAATATTGCTCATATTTCAGAATAGTATTATTCTAATATCGGAGACGTCCTACATAGAAGATATTAAATAATAATTGTAAATCTCCTGACACCAATTACTAGAAACTTAGGAATTTTCTTAATATCTAACATTTGTGCTTGTTACGGTAATTTTTAAGTCCTATAGCTTAACTTTCTCAGTCTGCAGAATATTCAGTAGTTGTCCTTCAGAATTAACTTTTACTGTTCAACCTGATGATGTCATTGCAATCTGGTTTTTCCTGGAAATACATATACTGATCTGTGCCTCATTTTGATGAATGATTCAGAAAGACTAAAAGTTTCCTTCTTGCAGGGCATGGAACTCTTCCCTCATCTCGAGTGTCATCTCTTAGAGCAGAACTTGTACAGTTTTTGTTGGAAAACTCAAACTCCCAAACCTTGCAAGCAGCACAATGCAAGCAATCAAGGGGAACATACCTAAATCTATATCATCTCTTAGAGTTAGATACTGAAGCTACTTTGGATGTTCTCAAGTGTGCTTTTGAAGACGACAAAACCCAAAACCCTGACTTTTCTTTGCATGATTCTACTAGTGCAAATTTGGAATCCAAGCAAGAATATATGATGTCTGCAAGTCAGAATATACTAGTTCAAAATACAGTCGATGCTCTTGTTCATATTGTTGAAAGATATGTAATTCAAGCAGATGAGTCAGCCAGCACTGGTGATGCTGAATCAGGGGAAGTGTGGCCTACAAGGAAAGATGTTGGGCATGTATTTGAATTCATTGGCTGCTATGTCGCTTGTGGAAATGCTTATGTTTCAAAAAGTGTGCTGAATCAGATACTGGAATACTTGACATCAGGAAGTAATTTGCCAACAAGCACTCATGTACAGATGGTTGGAACTTCAAAAAGTAGAGAGAAGCAAGTGCTTGCCCTTATACAAGTAGTACCTGTGGCAGACTGGAATGCTTCTTATGTGTTGCAACTTTGCGAGAGAGCAGGCTTTCACCAGGTGTTTCTTCAACACATGTTTCTGTATATTGGCTTTGGCGAATAGAGTGTAGTTGTTGATTAGGTATATCTTTTCTGGTATTATGTGTTACTTTTTTTATGTTCTTTACAGGTTTGTGGCTTCATTCACAGCATCAGACATCAGTATCTTCCAGCTCTTGAAAGTTATATGAAAGATGTTGATGAACCAATCCATGCCTTTTTGTATATTAACGATTTGTTGGAACAGCTTAGTGGCAATCAATACGAGGCTTTTCGAAGAGCTTTAGTCTCAATGATCCCAGAGTTGGTTGCCTTAAGCAGGTAAAGCTTCTTGCAAATTAGTCTAAAAGAATTGGCTCATCTCAATATCAAATGTTTATGCTGCTCAATTTTATCTTTGATAGTTTATTTTTCTCATTTAATTTTTCCATCTTTTCAGAGAGGGCACATTCTTCTTGGTCATGGACCATTTCAACAATGAAACTGATCATGTTCTTTCTGAACTACGCTCTCATCCAAAAAGTCTTTTTCTCTACTTAAAGACTGTAATTGAAGTTCACTTGTCTGGGACTCTCGACTTCCATAATTTAAGAAGAGATAGCAGTGTAGATGTTTATAATGGAAGAATAGGGGAGGATCAGAATAAAAGACTTGAGACTTACTTGGAAAAAATAACCAAATTTTCCAAGTTTGTGCGGAATAATGTTGTCAATGTCACTGATGACATGATTGAGCTTTATTTAGAGGTAAGCTCAGGTATCACCTTTTTAATGATATCAGTTCTTTTCTGGAGCTGTTATATGTTTCATCTTGTTTCTCAATTAATTTTTTTGCCAAATTCTGGCTGTTATAAAGTGAGTTAATATTTCATTGATTCAGAGTTAGTGAATACCACCCAACCATCTTCTTACTAATATTTATACACAGCTATATATGTGAAAACATGATGGTTCACAACTTCTGTTGTTAATTTGTTTAAGTTACCTTATTAGTTTGTGGATTCCCTATATAATTTAAGATGTATTTCTCTAGTATTTGATGTTATATTTTGAAAATTTTAAGCGAAAAACTTCTTTTCACAAGAACAACTGGCTACCTTGTGTAATGCTTTTTACAGGAACATGTCTTCCATATAACTTAAGGCTGGGTCGAATTTACAAGAAATTAGAATTAAGAATTTGACTGTTAATGATTAATAAACTATTAGCAATTGCTATATACATATGCCTTAATAGTTAAACAATGCCATTTTTTAAATAATATTTTTGATCATGTGCAATGTACATGTATAAGTGCAAGTCTATCTAATTGTCTGATTCTGGATATTTGCCTTCATTTTTGCAGCTACTGTGCCAGTATGAGCCAAATTCAGTCCTAAGATTTTTAGAAACTTTTGATAGCTACCGCGTAGAGCACTGTTTACGCTTGTGTCAGGAATATGGGATAATTGATGCTGCCGCATTTTTACTGGAAAGGGTTGGTGATGTTGGAAGTGCTCTCTTGTTCAGAATTTCTGGCCTTGATGATAAATTTGCTGAGCTGGATAAAGCTGTGGGAAGCATAGTTTCAGGCAAAGCTTTCAGTAGTTCTACAAGTATTAAGTGCTACCACACTCTTTCAAATATGAAAGAGGTCTGCATGTCTCTGATTTGTATAATGTGGTTAAACTTTTTTTCAACATTTTATTTTTTCTTTTCATGGGTTCCTTATGTGTGTAAAATTATCTGAAAACTTGATGTTACAGGTGAATGATATTCGCAGTATATTACAAGCTTGTATTGGATTATGTCAGCGCAATACTCTTCGTCTGATGCCTGAGGAGTCGGAGACACTCTGGTTCAAATTACTGGACTCGTAAGTGCAACTCAAATGTGCTTTTATTAATTCCACATTCTCTAGTGCTAATGAAATACTTGATAGAGCTGTCTGTGGCTTCTAGCTATGCAACTATTACATTGGTGAGTCAGTGCAAGGATCGATCAGTGTTTTGCGTTTTCTACATTACTGTCATGGAAGTTATTATTCTGCAGTTGAACATTGAATGTTCCTCAACTCTTTCTCTTTCTTCAAAGATTTTAAATTTACCTCATGAAATGTCTGATCATTCTCTTTGTTTATGAACTATTAAATTATAACGTAAGATTCTTTTCACAAGGTTGAAATAACTGTTGTATGATAGTGATAAAAATTGCTTAAAGTTTTGGAGATTTCTGTCTTTTTCCTCCACAAAGTTGTGAACCAAGACTGTTTACCTGGATTTTACCCTTTTTTTTCTTGTGTCTTTCTTTGCTTTTTATGATTTCATAACGTTCTATTCATTGCGTGGCAAGCATGGTAAGCCATATGTTTAGCTCAAAACTCTGAGGCCAGAGTCTATTGCTTGTCAGGTCAAACTTATGAAATAAGTCCCAGCTAAAACACAAAGCACATGCTCTCTAGAGAAGTTCTTAGTGCAATAATTTCTTCTTTCTCAATGTCTATGCACTTTTCTTTTACTAAATTAGTTTGTCAGCTATAGTATTCATGTGATATTAGCTTCACCAGTGATATTTTCTCTCAAATACTGCTGTGAGTGATCTTACTGATACACAAATCTTGATTCTTTTCCGCTTGTATATTCAGAAACATTCTTAAATATTTTCAGCCAATTGTCTTGGGTTGTCAGTTATTTAATTTCTAGATAATTATTCTTCAGTTTTAGTAAGTGTTGCGTGCAAAAAGTCGCAATGTTTGCTTTGCGCCTAACATTCCATGATGCATCATCCCTTCAAGTTCTTTCTTGGACTTTCAACAGCTCTATCTGACATTTCTCTATAATATCCAAAATTAATGCTTTTATGGCTTCCCATTAACTGTTTATCCATCCACTTTTTTGGCAAATTACTGGCTTTGTTACAGGTTCTGTGAGCCCCTGATGGAATCTTATGACAATAAAGGGGCATATGAAGTGAATAATGGTTTTGGGGTGCTAATAGAAAATCAGAGTACTAGGAATGATGATGTTGTGTGTGTAATCAAATGGAAAATCTCCAAATCCCACAAAGGTGCACGTGTGTTGAGGAAGTTGTTCTCTCAGTTCATCAAAGAGATTGTTGAGGGAATGATAGGTTATGTTCGTCTTCCAACTATCATGTCAAAGCTCCTCTCTGATGATGGCAACCAGGAACTTGGAGATTTTAAAATTACCATATTGGGGATGCTGGGAACTTATGGATTTGAAAGAAGAATTCTGGTACTAATTAATAGTTTCAAATATGTGGTTTAGCTACTGGCTTTGCTCTCTGCATGACACCATTCAACTTCTTTTTCTGATACTTTTTGTTGTCTCTGTCCTTTGTCCCTGTCAGCTTCACTTGTTGAATATGACACTACTATCAACTAGTTTGTTGATTCAGATTCTTTTTTTATTTCCTCAAGGATACTGCCAAATCAGTGATAGAGGATGATACATTCTATGCCATGAGCCTGCTCAAGAAGGGGGCATCTCATGGTTATGCCCCCAGGGGTCTAGCATGTTGTATATGCAACTGCCTTCTCTCCAAAGGTTCTTCTACGTTCTCTGTTCGAGTTTTCAGTTGCGGTCATGCAACTCATCTCCAGTGTGAACTTCTGGAAAATGAATCACCTAGCAGAGGCTCGTTATCTGGATGTCCCATTTGTATGCCAAAGAAGAATGCACAGAGGGCCAAAAATAAGTCAGCTCTTCCAGATGATGGTTTGATTGATCAGGTTTCAACAAGACCTCCACGAGCACAAGGACCTTACATGTTACAACCACACGAAGATTTGATAGATAATTCCTATGGGCTTCAACACATATCACGGGTAAATCTTATTTATAATTGTTGTTCAACTTTTCTGCCATACCAGGGTAGACCTAAAAGATTAATCAACATGAACTTCTATGCTGCAGTTTGAGATGTTGTCTAATCTTCAGAGGGAGCAGCGATTTATTCAGATGGAAAACATGCCTCAGCTAAAACTTGCACCGCCAGCTGTGTATCAAGAAAGGGCTCAAAAGGGTCCAATCATTTCGGCTGGAGAGAGTAGTAGTCTTCCACTTGGTCAGAAACCAACCAAACAACTTAGTGAACTTAAAGTGAAGGGATCATCATCTCTTCGATTTCCACTAAAATCAAATATATTTGGTAAGATAAACGTCTCTCTGTATTGAAAAGTAAGGTATATATGATTGATCACTTGAAGTTCCTGAATTCTGAAGATGGTTTTGCAGGTAAAGAGAAGAAGAACAGATATTGACACACTGTTGTATAAATGATCTATTGATCCGTATAGCTAACTGTAGAATTTATGCATTTCTACCTGGTAGTTCAATAGTTCACACAGTTTTTTGGGATCAAAAAGTAGGCTGCCTTAGTTCTGTATAGAACAATTTTGCCCCAATATAGTACATTATAAGCTGAGTGTACATATTAAAAATGTATCTTTTGTTTTGAAATTAAAATGGATCGGGTCAATATCTGATCTTTGCATGATCACTCTGTTTTGCCCATTTGATGAAATGTATTTCATTGGAGAAGCTTACAGCAATTATATGAATTTACTCCACTAATTGACTGGTTTAGATGGTATATAAGAAGATGATGGCTTAGGAACTAGAAAAATAAGCTAAAAGTACATATTCACTCTTTAAAAAAATAAATCCCCAAGTTATTCATATTTAAATGAAATATTTTCACAAAATTAATGGTCTAGACATCGTTTACAATGAACACACTGACAAGGAAGATTTAAAATGAAAAATAACCAGTTAAAAGAGTATAAAAAAATAAAATCAGACTAAGAAAATTACAAATGTGGATTGTTCTAATGTACATATTGCTTATACATCATAATGCTATTACATATAATTGCTTACACAGCTAAATAATGACATTCCAAAAACATAATTAATATCAAACATAATAGTAATCAATTTGAATTCCAATAAAAACAAAATTATATTATATCAGATCAATTATTATTAATAATTGATCTGATTAAATTGTCATAACAAATTTGACAACAAATAAGTACAAAACATAATTATAATAATACTAATATTAATATTAATAATAATTTTGAAAATTAATCGAAACTAATAATAATAATAATAATAATAATAATAATAACAACCATAATAATAATAAAAAAGCTTTAACTAACATAATAAAAATATTAATGAATATTATCAGTTTAAAATTAAAAATAATAATCATAACATTAATACAATAATTAACATTTATACATTTTAAAAATATAACAACGACATTTACATTATTAATATCAATCAATAAAATATAATTACACACAATAAAATATAATTATAAGTTTAATATTACAAATAATCCAATTTTTATTTTAAATCACTCAAAATTTAATAATTAAAATATTTTAATTAAAAAAAACATTAAATTAATTACAAATATTTTAATCAAAATTGAATCGCCAGAGCCGGGGACTGTCCCTGGCTCGCTTGGTCCCTTTCTCGCGAGGGCGAGATCGAACTCGCCCTCGCGAGACGTGATC
>JANKOE010000206.1:81789369-81800158 GCA_026284465.1 Erythroxylum citrifolium | reverse complement strand
TCGTAAATTTAAAAATTAGCTTACTTTATTTTAGGTTTAAATAATGTTGAACAATTTCTAACATCAGTATCATGACCATATTAAACAGACGCGTGGTTTGTATCAGAGTGATTGATGATGGGGCAATTTTACCTGTATTGCCGGCTAGTTAGTGTTTTGTTGCTTTTGATGTCCCATATTATTATAGCTATACAAAAGAAACAAAAAATAATGATAGTTATTATATCTTAGGTATCATCATCTAATTACCACCAAGTATACCTAAGAGTATCTCTTTATATTTTCTTTTTCTCGTCTCATCGATTCAAAACTCGGCCCACAAAAAAATATCAAATAGTAGATCGTCATATTTTGAATATTTTTTTTAAACGGAAGAACCCGCAATCACTAATTTTTTGATGCGTACTGGACAAACCTCCAAATTAATGCAATAACTTGTAAATCACACCAACCACGCATTTTGCATTAGGCAAATCTTCTACGATAAGTTCAATTAAGGGAATGTAAATAGGAGATTCGCATACAGTACCTTTTGACCTTATGCCCCCTACTTAACCACCCCCTAGGGCGTCACATTTCTAGGATGCCAAAATTAGTATCATAAGTTACGATTCCATGAGTAAAAATTACAAGACTTTACATATATAATTAAATTTATAACCTAATATGGGTTTAATATTGGTTTAAATAAAAGAAAATTATAATATGATATTATTTTTAAATCATAAAATAATAACTAATCAATTTAAAAAATAAGTAATTCTTTTCAAAATGAAAACGTACGGAGAATCTAATATAATTAGTCAAAAAGACCCTGTTTGTGTCTGCATTATTTTTAAAAAATTTAATGAAAGAAATAATAAAAGGTACGAAACTCTTTTATAATTTAAGAAAATTTTAAAAAATCTCTTAACTTTTTTAAAAAATATGAAAATTTGCTTATATTTTCAAATTTATTTTAATTTTTATTAAAAATAATAATGAAATATATGCAACATAAATATCACATGTAGACCAATTAAACACTCTTTGTATAAGGATTTAATCAAGCTCTTAAGTTTAAATTAAATTAAATAAATTTTAAACTAATTAAATTTGACTTAAATTAATAAATTATTATAATGATCTCAAACAATTAATTTAAATCAAGTTTAATTGATTTGAGTTGAGTTTAAAAAATAAGTTGTCGCTTATGACGTCTCTTATATCGTGTACATTTTGTCGTTATTTTTTAATTAAAGTATAAAAGGAAGGATTTTTAAAAGGAAGGATTTTTCTCTAAAATTAAAAAATATAAATTTTTGAGAATTTTGAAAATTTCCTTAAATTATATAAGACACTTACTTCTTTTCTCCTAATTTTTTTTCCTTAAATATATGTTGTCACGAACAATTATGGTACTGGTTGGGGTCAATGAGCAATAATGGGTAACAACCACCTAAAAATAATAGCCTAAACATTTCAGGTTTCACCTAATTCCTAGGAAGGTTGGAGTGGTTGAAATTGAAGGTTGAAAATTCATGTACATAACAAAATGAAGTGAAAAAAAGGAAAGAACAATCCGTGAAGCATTTTCTAGGCAAATGGGACAAGTTGTGATGGGACTAGACGGGTTTATATCCTGGCAAGTTTACTATTTCAAGGTTTGAGGGCGATCGTGCATAATATGCCTTGCTTGCCAAGCTCTTGCTCTACTAAAAGAGAAGGCCTTCTGTTACAAAAGCCCATCTCCTCCTCCATTACTGTGCACCAAAAAGGTTATGTTCTAAAGAAAGTTCTCTTCGTCCATCTTAAGCAATTAAAAAGCATGTATGGGATGGGCAAAGCATCCAGAGAAATGAATTCATAGCATGTGATTGAACTGAAAGAAAGTTTTTGGTAAAATGTGACTTAACATTGTCAGTTACACCAGATAAAAGAAAAAAAAGGAAAAGAGCAACTTCAATCGCAGAAAGTTTGCTCAAACTGGTACTCTTATGGCTGTGTTAGGTGCCACAGAAGGGTACAGATTGTAAAGGATTAACTTTTCTTTTTTGTTTTTGAGTTTGTTTATGGTTCAGTCTGACGTATATGCAAGTTATAACAATATAATATGACCCACTTTATTCAGTTTTCTTATCAACCCAGAAAGATGGAACTCCTAGGTGAAGCAGGGTCCAGCAAAATTGTAGTCAAGCATGCTCTTGAGTCTTGAAAAGGGCTATATTTTCAAATCCAGGATTGGATAGAATAGTTGCACTTGAAAGAGTTGACACCACTGATATGAGCGAATATATCTGCAGAATCAACCATATCGTCTTCTTCTTTCACCACCACCTGCGTAGGATTTAAGAAAAAATCAAAAACCGCAAGAAAAGGGTCATGGAGAAAACCAACATAATCTATTGAAAAAATTAGATGTTTGGGAGTTCTGAAACTACTTCATCATCCTCTTCTTCTTCATGATTACTGCAAGCAGCTCGAGGGGTTTCTCCAAAATCATCGTTCTTAGCAAATCTTCCCCTTACTCGAGGCCTACTGTCCGCCAATGTCTTTCTGCAGGCGTACTGGAAGTTTAATTCAATCATTAGTACTAAGAACAGACACAGTTCAGACTTTAGGCATATGTTCTTCAATAAGTTAAAAGTTATCAAATCATTTAAGTTAAAACATTGATATGTTTGTGACCATGTTATCGATTTACTGCTAAAAAACTTATCAAATCTCTCCACATGTGCATGCATTAAGAGCAGACAGGAGACAGGAGATAGGAGGCAAAACCTTGATTTTCTTGCTAAAATTTCTTTCATTCCTTTTCTTCATGTACCTATGGATCTTTTCCTTCCTTTGCTCAACTGAGAGTTTGCCCACCTTGAAAGTTGCGTCCTCCAAACTTGAAATTTCTGACGTTAATGGAGTCGAACTCCCAGTCCCACCCATCATTTGTTGAGTTTCATTGCTAAGTGCCTTCCAAATTAAAATGCAAGTAAAGCAATGAATATAGATATCAACAAGTTAGATATAGTTTGCTCATAGATGGTAGTACCTGTAGGTCGCCTGGATTGAACACTCTCTGAATTGAATCAGGACAGTAGAATCCACCACTATCACCGTGGTATTCCAATTCCTGAAGATGTAAGTCATGGCCAATTATTGCACCACCTGGGAATAATCCTGTACTATCAGCAGATAATGCAGCAGTCATGGCCCCAGCAGCCATGTATGCACTCATTGAAGGACCAAGGAAATTACAAGAAGGTGATGAAGGATTCAACGGAACATAAGAAGGAACTGAAGACAGGCAATCTTCTTCAAAAGTTGACGTCAATGGTGGTGCCATGAGTGGTATGACAGAGTTAGTATGGTACTGTTGAAATCCATCACCAGACACGACATCTGTTAGTGAGAGCTGAGGTTGTAAGGAAGAGAACTCAAACTGGTCTTGTTGAGGAGTGATGAATTCAGGGACAGGAAATGTTTGGGATGGAGAGAAGTCTATGGAAGCAGAAATGTCGTTATCGAGTTCATCTGGAGGTGAATCGAAAATGAAGGACAGATTGTTACTATTGCCATTGTTCATGTTGTTATTGTTGGCAGTTGTGGTTGTAGTGGCGCTAGACGCGGTGGTGCTACCCGTAGCAGTGGTAGTGGGTGTTCCTGTGTTAGAACTAGCACAGTTATCTTGGAAGCTGTTGAACTTTTCTATATCAGGTGGCACTGAAAGTTTAGTAGAGTAGGAAGAATTTTCATCGTAGCATCTTGAGGTAGAAGTGAGTTCTGAGTTCCGCAGGGTTTCCTGGAAGAATTCAGGATCACAGAAATCCAGAATCTGAAGACTAATTGGGCTCGAAGCATCATCCTGTAGAACAGTAAAGACAGATGTTATGATCATTCATATGCGAAGAACTGACTTCGTGATTTGTAAAACTAACGTATAACATCCCACATAAGAATTAAGGAACAGCCTTGCCTTTAGGCACACTATATAAGTTGTTTTTTGAGTTGGGATCATATTCTTAATCTTTTGATCTGATGCGATGTGTCTGTCCACAATGTCCAAGATCTTTCCTCACATCTGACCTTATAGTCTTAATGTTCATGTCATGTATAGGAAAGAGTCTCTTAGGTGCATTAGGTGTCAACTAAGCACTGGCATGTCTCAATGTGGTGACTTAAATTAGGGAATTCATTCTGGGACTTCATCTATCTTGAGACCATACCTGTTTCTCTATTTGACAAGAACACATAAATTCTTCAAAAGAGAACATTATCACAATGAACACTTTAAGAGCAATTAGCAAAAGATGTGCATCAATGCTTCACGTGACGTGTAGGAACTTGTTTTGGCCGAGATTGGCAAAAGAAGCCCCTACTAATTAGGAGGATTTCTGGGTATAAAATACCCAAGTTAGAGCAAACAACTGGAATTCAATTGCAATTAACAGTACCAATCCCAAACCGTGCGAAAGTTATGCAATTCAGTCGGTCAAATAAGGAACAACAAGGAGAACAATCTCAACTAGAACTGTGAAAGCATACATATTCCCTGATGATAATCAAATGGCGAAGTTGTCCAAAAGGTATAAACTTGATTAGTACATTAGGTTATGATGCACTCCAGAAAACGACATTGGAGGGAATGCTTTATTCCGTTTGAAGCATCGTCTTCTACATACTAGATATCGATGGTCTTCAAAGACCAAAAAGAAGAGTTTGACAGACTACTAATTCACGATTGTAACTACCACAAAGCATCTCATCCCGTGGCTACGCAATCTGCTATTGAGTTCGGGATATATAGAAAGATGCTTGAAACAAGGTTATGTATGAATTAAAAGCGAAGATGTGAAGAACTTTTCTGCTTCTCAAAAACTCTAAAGCTAGCTTGAGATATCCATGTCTTGATTAGACAACTACAGAGGGAAATAATGCAGAAAACTGGGAAGCAAGCCATACCAGAAAGGAATCACGTACGATAATAATTACTATGCATGCTTGACATGCATTTCTAAAGCAGAAAAACAAACCACATACGAATCCTGAACGTGATAGTTTTAGCTTTATGTCATTAAAAGCATTCCCAGGAAGAGAACGAAGATCTTATATAGAAACAGAAGCTTCCGAAGCCTATGGAAACAACAACGTACACGATAGATCAGTTGATTAAGAATATGTAAATAAGAAGATACCTTCTCCGGCGGCTGGATTACGTCCTGCAACATCCTCGAACTTTTTTGTCTTTCTCTTGTCGGAAACGTTGGTTTTAGAGTACTAGAAACTTAACCGGATCAAACAGTTTTCTTTTTTCTTTTTCGGTTGTTAATTATCACTGGCTTAAATTGGTAATAGATAAGGTTTGAAAACAACTGTGCTTAGCTAGCTCATTCAAATATGTAATGAACCAAACTAATGT
This sequence comes from Erythroxylum citrifolium, assembly GCA_026284465.1. Classification (NCBI taxonomy): domain Eukaryota; kingdom Viridiplantae; phylum Streptophyta; class Magnoliopsida; order Malpighiales; family Erythroxylaceae; genus Erythroxylum; species Erythroxylum citrifolium. Next base: position 81,794,766 of record JANKOE010000206.1, on the reverse strand, counting down.
AACCAAACGTTCCATCATTAAACAAGAAACAGAAAGAAAACAAACACACACACACTCAAGAGAAAAAAATCAAAGACAAGACGGAAAGTAATAAGCTGGAGAGAGAGAGAGAGAGGTGAGTTGTGTTGTGTTGGAGAGGAACAGACAAGAACAACGACGTACAAGTTTGTAAGTTGGAGAAAGCTAAGAAATCGGAGAGACTGGGACAGGAGGGGATCCTAAACTTAGTAAATGTACATAGGAAGACCGAAAGAAAGAATACGGCTTTTCCTTCTTAGAGGGTGTCCGTACGGAGTGCCAGTCGGAGAGACTCTCTCTTTGTGTCAACGCGACGACATCGCCTGACCTCTGGATTTTTCCTCACATGTGTCTGCGTGCAGGCTTTCTGGGTTGTTGACACGTGGCGTCTTGGATTATCCACTACCAAAACTCTGCTGACTTGTTAAGCTCCAATCCGGACGACGAGGATCACTGTCTCTCTCGGACATCTCCCATCCAATAAGATTACAACAAATGGAACATTCAGGCCGAGTTTTGAGTTTCGTTGATATTGTTCTTCGTTTCTTTGAGTACGGACATACTTTTTGCCCCCACCAGGTACGTACCGTTGTGGATGGACTTGGTCAATGATATAGATCTTTCTCTCCTTTGCTATTTTTATTTTGCCTAAATACAATCCATTTCCTTAAGCATAAGAATTTTTCATATATATATATATATTGATAATATAATTAAAAGTTAAAAAAATCTCAAACTTTACTTATTTTTATAATTATAATCTAAATTTTAAAAAAAAATTAAATATTTTAATTTTTAATTTTTTATAAATCTAACTCAAAATTAATATTTCTCTCCCCCGAACTTCTAATTCTTAAATTCATATGGCTTAGGGTTTCTTATTTTAAAATTTTTGTTTTACATGATATTATTAATTATTTAAACAAAAATATGATAAGTACATGTAAACATAATTTATTGCATAAACATAATTACAATAATTCTTTAGCCCATATTTGAAAATGCTATGTTTACATGAAAATATAAAATATAAATTACATACCTTGATTTATAAGTGTAAGTTTGAGCCCTTCCAAAAGATTGAATGTGAAGAAACTTGTTTCTCTTATCTTTCTCTTAATAATAATAATGCTTTTTGACGCTGAAAATAAACAGAGTTGTATATATAGCTGAGAGAGAGGACCAGTTTCAAAATAAATAAAGATATCTTTGAACCGTTACCATCAAATGATATATTTAAAATAAAATTTTATCTTAATTAATCAACATTATCTTCCTTGATCAAATTGACCAATCATAAGTTAGCATTTAATATTATTAAAACCATAATTATTTAATGCGCTGCATATTAAAATATATACAAGTTTTACATTCTCCCACTTGGCTCATTAATTGAAAAACATTATATCATGGTTTAATAATAAATAAACATTTTGCTTTGCTAAGTTCTTTAATGTTGATTATATTATAAATCATAATCAAATAAAGACATTAATAAGAATCGTACCAGTTTTACATCTTAACAAATGACATAATTCATTCCACATTCTACAATATTAGCGCTTTATTCAATATAATCCATAAATAAGAAACACATTAATGGTCCAACGATAATGTCTTAATTAAAGACAAATCCAATGAACATAAATTATTCATAAATGTATACTACAAAATAGGATTAGCAGAAACAGAAAAATAAATGAGTTCACATTGTCAAAATACAAACATCATAAATCTCAATAATGGTATCTTACAATACCCATTCTTTCAACATGTTCTTTAAAGACTTTTGGTATCAATCCTTTCGTCAAAGGATCTGCAATCATATAAGTAGTGTTAATATATTGAATTGACATTGTTTGTTTATGAACTTCTTCTTTAACAGACAAGTATTTTAATTCCATATGTTTAGCACCTTTAGAATACTTATTGTTCTTTGAATAGAAGACTGCTGTAGAATTATCCTAATAAATTTTCAGCGGCTTGCCAATATTGTCGACAACTCCAAGTCCCGAAATAAAGTTCCGCAACCATAAACCTTGAATTGTAGCTTCAAAACATGCTACAAATTCAGCTTTCCATATTGGACACAACAATGATAGATTGCTTCGTACTTTTCCAAGAAGTAGCCCCTTCAGCTAATAAGAAAAGGTAGCCAAAAGTGAACTTTCTGGTATCAATGCAATCGAAAAAATCTGAATCTGAATATCCAATCACTTCCAGATGACTGAATCTTCTATAATTGAGCATATGATCTTAAGTACCTTGTAGATATCTTAAAACTTTCTTTGTAGCTTTCCAATGATCCAGTCCGGGATTACTTTGATACCTACCTAGCATACTGACAACAAAGCTAATGTCTGGTTTAGTACAAGTTTAAGCATACATTAGGCTTCTAACAATTGATGCATAAGGAATATTTGTCATTTGCTTATGCTCCAAATCATTCTTTGTACATTTATTAAGACTAAACTTGTCTCCCTTCAGAATTGGAGCTATACTTGTTGAACAATTTTTCATGTCAAATCTCTCAAAGACCTTATAAATGTAAGCTTTCTAAGATAAGCCTAATAGTCCTTGTGACATGTCACGAAATATTTCAATTCCTATAGCATATATGGCTTCTCCCATATCTTTCATTTCAAAATTCTCATAGAGAAGTTTCTTGGTGTTGTGCATTAAACTAAGATCATTAGTAGGTAACAAGATATCATCAACCTAAAGTACCAAAATATGAACTAACTCCCACTGATTTTTAGATATATGCACTGATGAATGATGTTTTCTTTAAATTCAAAGGAGGCAATAGTATCATTAAACTTACGATACCATTGTCGGGAGGCTTGCTTAAGTTCATATATTGACTTCTTAAGTTCACATAACATGTCTTCCTTTCCTTCAATTGAAAAGCCTTCAGGTTGATCCATGTACACGTCTTCCTCTAAATTACCATTAAGAAAGGTTATTTTCACATCCATTTGAGGTAACTCTAAATCATAATGAGTCACTAGTGTCATAAAAATTATAAAGGAGACTTTTTTTGAAACAGGTGAAAAAGTCTCCTTATAATCAATGTCGTCTTTTTGAGTATAATCTTTGGCAACAAGTCTAGCTTTATGTCTTTCAATATTGCCACAAGAGTCACGTTTGGTCTTAAAAACTCATTTACATATGACTCTCTTACAACCTTTAGGCAATTTGACTAAATCCCAAACTTCATTATACTTCATAAAATTTAACTCTTCTTTCATATAATCAATCCATTTAGTAAAATTAATACTTTCAACGACTTGAGAAAACAAAATTGGATCATCCTTATTTCCTATGTCAAACTCTGACTATTGTAGATATACCACATAATCATTAGAAACAATTGGTTTTCTAGGCCTTTGAGGCCTTCTTAATGTTATTTCTTGTGGTTGTTCTACAACTGGAACATTTATCGTAGGTTCAATAGGTTTATTAACCACAGGCTCTTCAAGAAGTGTTGGATCATTTATTTGTTGCTCCTATAAATTGCCAAACCATTTTATAACTGTAGGAGTAACATGTATTGAAGAAGTCGGTAAGGGAACTTGAACTTTTATTTCTTCAATAACTACATTATATGGTCTTTCAACACTCCCACTAGTTTCACCATTCTCAATGAACCTAGCATTTTCAATTTCAACAATTCTTGTTGTATGATTAGGATAATAAAATATATATACCCTTTAGAGTTTTCTAGATAACCAATAAAAAATTCACTAATTGTTCTTGGATCTAATTTCTTTTAATGTGGATTATAAATTTTAACTTCCGCGGGGTAACCCCAAACATGTAGGTGCCTTAGACTAGGTTTCCTTTTAGTCCACAGTTCAAAAGGAGTCTTTGGAACTGCCTTTTTAGGAATCCTATTTAACTAGTAAATAGCGGATCTCGATGCATGCTTCCACAATGATAAGGGTAAATACGAATTACTTAACATACCCCTAACCATATCCATTAATGTACGATTACGCCTTTCTGCCACACCATATTGTTGTGATGTACCTGACATTGTGTATTGAGCACATATACTGTGCTTTCCAAGAAATTTAGCAAATAGACCTAGACATTGTCCTGACTCATTATATTTGCCATAAAATTCACCACCCCAATCAGAACTGACAATTTTACCTTTCTATGTAATTGTCTTTCCACCTCATGAACAAACACCTCTAATGCATTTGTTGCTTGAGTCTTCTCATGTAATAAATAGACATATCCATAATGTGAAAAGCCATCAATAAATGTGATGAAATTCTTTTTTCCACTAAAATATGGAACATCGAAAGGTCCACATCTATCAGTGTGTATAATTTCAAGAAGCTGTGTGCTTCTTGTGGCTTATTTCTTTGTGTGTTTGGTTTGCTTTTCCTTAATGCAATCCATACACACACCAAAATCAGTAAAGTCCAAATATTGTAAAATTTCATTCTTGACCAGTCTTTATGTAACATTCCATCACCGATGAGAAGGGTAGAATAGTAATTTGGAAGGGTTTATGATTGCTTAGAATTGTCTTGATATAGTCATACATACACATACACGTGGATAGTGAATTTTGCACATGTAAATGACTGTACATGCATTCATGATATTTTTCGGTATAGTTGTGAAAAAATGTGGTTATTATGGAAAATGTGACTTATGTGTATAAAAACTGAGTTGGAGAGGGTCTTTGAGGTTTTAGAATTTTTAATGAATTTTTAGAATTTTTTCTGGAAATTTCGGGGTAATTTCTGGACTAGGAAAAAATACCAAGGGGCAGAATAATTGTTTACCGGTAGCAGGAAATGACTGGCCAATGGCACTGAAAAATTAGATACATGATTTTAGGATTTATTAATTAGAGCCATTGGAAATTTGAGTTTAAATGGATTAGTTTAATAAGGAAAACAAATTGAATGCTTGAAATTTGGACATGTGGCAAGTGACAAGTGTTACTTGCCAAGCCATGTCTTTTAAATGACCATTTGTTTAAGTGTTGAAGCCCATTGGTGCTCCCTCTCACGATGCTCTCTTTTTTTAAAAGCCTTTGGAGTTGCTTTGGTGATTTTGTTCTTCTCATCTTCGTAGCTCCCTTCTTCTTCATGCTATTTAGTGCCAATCTCCTCCAACACTTAGCCTAGCTCTCTCATCACTTACTTGCTTCCCTTTCACCTTGCTTTCTCTTATTTTGTTCACAAAAACAAACCTAAGCTTTCTACCCCCTCAAGATGATGATCGTGTATGTTGGTAGGAAGTAGAGAGTTTGTGATAAATTTGGAAGATTGGAAGATTTGGAAGCTTAACTAGGTAAGAATTGTGTTTTATATCATGAATTGTTAGTTAAATGCATTATTGTGATGTTATGTG